>CAUYRH010106697.1:0-43049 GCA_963574655.1 Perodicticus potto
TTGATGAAAATATTTCAAATTGTATATAAAACCAGCATATTGTACCCCATGATTGCATTTGTGTACACAATCATGATTTAATTAAAAGAAAAAGAAAGAAAGAAAGAAAACAGGTTGACAGTTCCTCAAAGTGTTAAACCATATGACCCAGAAATTCTACTCCAGAATATCTGCCCAAGAAAAATAAAAACATACACTGACACAAAAAACTGTATACACTAATGTTCATAGACGCATTATGCATAATAGCCAAACAGTGGAAACAACCAAGTATCTAATGAATGGATAAACAAAATGTGATATGTTCATACAATGGATTACTCAGTGATAAAAAAGAATGTGACAGGCAGTGCCTGTGGCTCAGTGGGTAAGGTGCCGGCCCCATATACCAAGGATGGCGGGTTCAAACTTGGCCCCGGCCAAACCACAACAAAAAAAATAGCCAGGTATTGTGGTGGGTGCCTATAGTCCCAGCTACTCGGGAGGCTGGGGCAAGAGAATCACCTAAGCCCAGCTGAAGGTTGCTGTGAGCTGTGATGCCATTGCACTCTACTGAGGGCGACAAAATAAGGCTATCTCCAAAAAATAAAAAAAAGAATGTGACAACATGAATGAAACTCAAAGACATCATGCTAAGTTTAAAACACCAGTCATACTATGTAATACCACTTCTAGGAAACGTCCAGGCAGGCAAACCTGTAGAGATAGAGAGTAGATTATGGTTGCCTATGGTTGAGATGAGTAAGGGGAAGAAAAGGGAGTGATGGCTAATGGGTACCAGGTTTCTTTTGGAGGTGATGAAATGCTCTGGTCTTAGATAGTGGTGGTGGGTGCACCAAGTTTGTGAATAAACTAAAAACCATTGAATTGCACACTTTAAAAAGGCAAATGCTCTAGTATATGAATCCTATCTCCATTAGCAAAATTATAATAAAAAAGAATATTTGTACAACTATAATAAATTTAATATCAAACTAGAATGAAAGAAGGAAAAACTAAAAGAAGAAAGAAAGGGAGGGAGGGGAACCTGGAAGGGAGGAAGGGAGGAAAAGAAAGAAATACACATAGATTTCAAAGAAGTAGGTCATGATCATAGACTACACTCCAGGGGCTCCAGGCCCCAGATGGAGGCAGCCACCTGCACATCAAGTCCCAGGAAGTAAGGTATTTTAGTTTTCATTCTGTTTGGAAACCTTTCAAACAAAACACATTTTTTTAAACTAATCACTTTTACATTTTTCCACAGCTTATTTAAATACTGCTGCCCTATGAACTATATCACTAATATTTTTCACGTTTTGTTGCCCTCAGACACCAGATAAGAAATATGATATTTCCATTAAACACAATCCTGGTCCTCAAACTATCCACACACAGGATGATGCTTGCCACCCATCTGACAATCTGATAAGGTGTAATAAGAGTGGAGATGATGGCAATAAGTGGAAGAGCCTTCCATTTCACTTCAATGGGCACCAAGGATGGTTACACCTGCTGTTCACAGATTTCCAGTGACACCTATAATTTTAACAACATAGTCTACCAGCCTCACAAACATAGGGACCAAGAAAACACTTGCTGATCAACCAGAAAATGCCACCAAAGTAGGAGTAGAGAAATAATAAATCATCTCCTACTCCTTTAAGCCCAAATTCAAAACTGTCTGTGACTTCCAACCTGTTTGGGTTAATCCCTAGACAGGTGGCAACCTTACTTAAAGCAAATTAACCACCACTTAATTGTACAAAAAGAGCTTGCTGGTAATTGACGAGAATACAGCTAAATATGATTATACTCTCTGGGAATATAAAATCTACAAAACATCCCTAGCAGTTAAATGAAGGATGACCTCTACAAACAGAGATTTTAATTTAACAGAAAACATTTTAATAATAAAGTTGAGGTAGATCATCTTTTAAGGATTTGAAACCGACATGATCATAAGCAAATAAATTCAGAGATATTGTGAGAGGGAATTAAATTACCCAAGACTAGTTGTACCCAGAAGGTTTTTAACCTTAATCCTGTATGGCTTATTTTGGGTGATCTTTTAACCAGATAATAAAAAGCAATTCCATTTAAGTGCTGCAGCCATGGGGTTTACCACAGGAGACCCTTTTGTGATTCATCTCCTTACAGGGGTACCCGTATCATTTGCTCATTCTTTGGGAAACATGCTTTCCTTCATGTATGTAAAGAGTCTCCAAGGAAAAAACCCCAATTTCACTTCCTTATTCTTACCCACTTCAAAATGTAGTCAACTTTGTAGAAATGTCATAGTCAGACTTTCTGTCATCTTCAGAAGCCAAAAAGTCTATTTGTACCTTTTCCATTAAAAAGAACAGAAATCACATAGATGCCACTATTTCTAAAATAATGTCATCCAAACTCTGAAATAGCCATGCTCAAATAAGGTACACATGTAAGCACATTATACACAACATATGATATGTGAACATATTCATATTCTATATATTTATACCTAAAATATACGTAACACTACACAGTACACAATAAGCTATGGAAAAACCAGCATCAAGGTTATCTGTGGTGACCGCATATCAGTAGAGAGAATGAGGGGGATGGAATTCTGGAACATGGGTAAGATAACACCCATGTCAAAAAAATAAATAAATAAACCTCCCTGTCCTCAAGCGAGCTAATGAAGCAAGTGATAAGCTACAGGTCAAATTCCCACTTCTACAATCAAAACTTATCATAGGAGCCCTTGAAAAGGGAGTGCATCTGTCACATGTTAATGACTTCAAACCGTTCCCTGAACTTCTAGGTGTATAGGAAAACTTAAAAGCACTCACAACTCCTTGTGGGTATAATTAGCTTGTTGCAATTGTTGGCAGTTCTCATCCTGGGACTTTAAAAGGTCACTCCGCTCTTTAAGATACCAAATTTGGAGTCACTCTCCCCTCTGGACAGATTAAGCACACCCTACAATTAGTATACAGCTGCACCTGTTGCAAGCCTCTTTCTTCAGTGATGTAAATGGGGACAGTCAACAACATTCTAAATTCTTGAGGGATTATGAGACCTCAGAAACCAAGCTATGAACGAGTCACCTGTCTACATCGAGGTGATGGATGGTGGGCACACCCTGACCACATGTAGAAGCCACATCTTTATTCTCATAGACAACCCGAGCTAGCCTCCCTCAATCTCGTAAGCAGGCAACATGCAATTTTGCAAAGAACTAAGTTTTTCATAATCTACAAAAGAGTTGTAGAGTTGAGTTGCTACAAAACAACAAAGAGAATTCCAGAAAAAAAAAAAAATTTAAGGTACAACTAACTAAAACAGTATCATTGATTTATCTAAACTTTACTAAATCATAGTAAAGGGAAAACGCTACTGATCACATATAGAGGAAAATCTTTCTATTTTATAAATTTGCAGCTCAAAGCTACACCACTTCACCTTTAATCTATCAATCCTTCACAAAAGTATTATACACACTTCATACATGGATAATGATGATCATTTCACTAGAGTACAAAATAGTAGCATCGACATTTAAAAGTTAAAGCTTTTCATGGAAATGCAGCTCAGAAAGAGGCATGAATTTAAAAAACCAAATTCATAAAGTCTGAGAAAGTTTGATACACGTGTAATTGTCAATAAACAGTGGCTAAATCTTAAACACAAATAAAGCCACAAATGCAGTTCTTCCTCCCTTCCTCCTTCCTTCTTTTCCTTTTTAATGAAAGAGAAGCTCAGAGCACGGGGTTCTAAAGCTCCCTTTCTCCTTAAGCCACATGAATATCCAATGTTTGCCACTACATCAGAAAAAAACAGTTCTTTGGCAGCTGATACATTTGGCTATATAAACAAAAAGAAATGCTATAGAGCCTTCTTGAATTAAGATATCACGCATGTTAAATCTATTAGGCAAATGTCTTATCACCATAGTATACCATGTATCGTCATATGTGCTTACATGTTTCTTCGCTATGTGCAAATTCTTTTCAAAATATAATTGGAATTATACAAAATAGGGGGAAAAACATTAAAAGAGTTTTACTATATTACGGTTAAGTAGATATACTTTCTTCCATGTGTATTAAACCACACGTAAAAATACTTTTAAAAGATCAACTGAAATAATTATAAAAATTCAATTAATGAGTCTGTTTCAAAATTAGCATTCCAACTTGAATGAAGCTAGCAGGACTTGGTAACATCCTAACCATTGCCCTCCAAAAATATTTCCGGCTGATATTTATTTTAAAATTCTTTTGAAAGCAATAGCAGCAAATTATGGAATGGCCAATTTTTCTTCTTCTTTTTTTTTTTTTAGGCTTGCTGTTGGGTCTATATGGTAATCAAATTTAGAAAACTATAAATTATATTTAAATTTATTATTTACAAGCAATTAATTATAAAAAACAGCCAGGTGGCTTCCATTACATAAATTACTGTTAATGACAGAGACCTCATGCTGCTACTGTATTTAGCATTTGCATGTGTCAAGTGCACAGAGCAGGGTATAACTACCCTCTTCAGGGTGGGACTCAGCATTGAAGCACAGGCAAGCTGTCCAAGTTTGGGATCACGTGCAAACTAGTTGTTCGCATCTAAATAGTCTACAGGTTTTAACATTTGTTACAAGAATTCTGTAATAACATTTTGTTGAAACAGAATTCAACCAGATACATAATCTCCATGCATCAGTGATGTTTAACCACACTTAGCTACTTAAGTCCTACCTCTGTGATTTAAAGTTTACCAAAGGTCTGGGCATGGTAGCTTGCACCTGTAATCCTAACACTCTGGGAGACATCAGAGGGAGGATCCCTTGAGCTCAGGAGTTCCAGACCAGCCTGAGCAAGGTGGAGGCTCCATCTCTACTAAAAATAGAAAAATTAACTGGGCCTTGTGGCGGGCATCTGTAGTCCCAGCTCCTTGGTAGGGTAAGCAGGAAGATCACCTGAGCCCAGGAGTTTGAGGTTGCTGTGAGCTAGGTTGATGCCAGCGTACTCTAGCCTCTACAACCCAATGAGACTCTCAAAAACTAAAAAGAAAAAAGAAGAAAAGAAAGAAAACGACCAAACTTCACAAAAAATGTTTAATCAGTTTGCATTGAACCAAATAAGGGAATTTAAAAAAAAAACATGCTAAAGAAGCCATCACTCTCTCTGAGGGTTCTGGCTCCCTGATTTATTAGCCTTTTGTAGTGATTCTTCCAACCCTATAGTAGGTATAACTCCATTCCAAAGAGAATGAAGAATGTGACCACTTTATACAGAGATAAAGCATGAGTTTCAATGATGTTAAGAGGAGAAAAGGAGCTTACGTTGTTACTCTGAATTAAATGTAATTCCTGAACAAATGTAAAGTTCATATAAAAATTAGACAGCAAATAAAAATAAATAACAAATTTAATTCTATTTCAAACTCTATCCCAAAGAGAGAAATAAACAAGTACCTCCACCCCTTCCATCAGTACCACCAGAAAAAAGAGAAAGTTTTATGAAACTGCTTCTTAACCTATAGGACAAAATTCCAGAATTGCTATGGTATTCCTCTCCAAACAAACAATCTTCAAAAAAAAAATTCAACTGAAAATCTCATATTGAGCTACCTCACTGGTATTCCATGACTAATGGTCTAATTAACACATCATCTAACCCTTCATTTTCCTTCTTCCTCTAAGAAGTCTGCCTCATTAACACAATCCACCAGAGAAGTGGGTAATGGAAACAAATTAAGAGGAAATGTAGGCCAGACACAGTAACTCACACCTGTAATCCCCGCACATTTGGAGGCCGAAGTGAGAGGATCGCCTAAGCTCAGGAGTTTGAAACCAGACTGGACATCGTAGTGAGATCCCATATCTACAAAAACTTTAAAAATTAGCCAAGTATGGTGATGCCGACCTATAGTCCCAGCTACTCGGGAGGCTGTGGCAGGAGGATCACCTGAGCTCAGGAGTTGGAGTAGATCATGCCACTGCACTCTGGCCTAAGCAACAGAGTGAGGTCTGTCTCTAAAAAATAATAGTAATAAATTAAAAGAGAAAATGCCTTTAGCCTCTCAGTAGTCATACTATACTTGAAGAGCACAGAGAAAAAAAGGGCAAAAAATAATGATTACTAGTTAAGGAAAGAGTTTACACTTAGGCAGTAGGGGCAAAGAGCAACAAGGTGCTGAGATTTTTCAGGTAACGAAAGAGAACTAATTTATTCCACTATTTCTGGCCAAAGTAATAATGCTGGAGAAGGAGCAGAATGTCTATACTTACTTGCTGCAATGCTGCCTTTGCTTAGAAACAGAATTTATCTTTAGGAAACCATTTAAGTCACACAAGAAAGCCCATTTCACAGTCACATTTTCTCATACCTTACCAAATCCAGGGTGGCTACCAGCTCTAGAATCATAGATAAATATACAACAAAAAATATATTATTAAATTGCAACACATGCCAAAATAATTATGTCCCCAGACTTTAAAGTCACCTTGAGGCATCAGCCCCTTATTCATCAAACGTCTGTTTCCAAATGCCGGATCCGTTCTCAGCGTACCAACGTTTGTCACCACTGAAGACAATGAATAGTCTGTGCCATGTGCTCTGAAACTACGCGCCGAGAGGACAAGTCCTTAAAGTGTTTTGGCTACCAGCACAATTTGCATCCCGTCAGAAACAGTTTTCATTCTAGCACTTTTTAAAACCTGAGCCATTTTGCAATAATACACGCGGGAAAAAAAAAAAAGTTCGGAAGTTTGGATGAGTTAAGTGGAAAACAAGGAAAGTAGGAAATAGCCCAGCAGATAGGAGGGCACAGACCGACCAAACCACCGCCCCTTCCAGCCCCTTCCTTCCACTGGGGCGCTGTAAACAGACTCGGCAGCCGTAGCACAGTGGTTAGGGCTCTAGCCACATACACCTGAGCTTGCAGGTTTGAACCCGGCCGGGGCCTGCTAAACAACAATGATAACAACAACCGAAAAGTAGCCAGGCATTGTGGAGAGCACCTGTAGTCCCAGCTATTGGGGAGGCTGAGGCAAGAGAATCAAGAGAATCGCCTACGCCCAAGAGTTGGAGGTTAGCTGGAGGCTGCTGTGAGCTGTGATGCCACCCCACTCTACCAAGGGTGACACAGCGAGACTGTCTCAAGAAAGAAAAAGAAAAAGAATTAACAGTAACTAAAATTAAAACTTTCTCTTACTATTACATAGTAATTTTCAATACTATGAACAAGATTTTTTTCATGTCTTTCCAATCCAAACTAGGAATAATAGCAGAGTGTTTTGGTATCTGACGGAAGTTGATGATTCCTGGCTGCCAAGGTCGGGTCACGCCAAGCGGAGCTTCCCGAGAGCGGTCTAGACCAGCGGTCAGCACTGCGGTCTACCCTTACAAAGCTGGAGCACGTGCGGTGGGGGAGCACATGCAGGGGGGAGCATGTGCCGTTGGGGGGGCACGTGCGGCAGGGGGGCATGTGCGGCAGGGGGAGGGCACGTGCGG
Organism: Perodicticus potto; assembly: GCA_963574655.1. Lineage (NCBI taxonomy): Eukaryota > Metazoa > Chordata > Mammalia > Primates > Lorisidae > Perodicticus > Perodicticus potto. The sequence goes on from CAUYRH010106697.1 coordinate 7,479, forward strand.
CGGGGGAGCACGTGCGGCGGGGGGGAGGACACGTGCGGCGGGGGGGGCACGTGCGGAGGGGGAGCACGTGCGGCAGGGGAGCACATGCAGCGGGGGAGCACGTGCGGCAGGGAGGCACGTGCGGAGGGGGAGGACACGTGCGGCGGGGGGGCACGTGCGGAGGGGGAGCACGTGCGGCAGGGGAGCACGTGCGCTGGGGGAGCGTGCAGGGCCTGCGTGCCAGGCAGCGCACCTGGGCTGTACCCACAGGGTCTGCAGAACTCCAGTCCAGAGAAAGCGAAACCAAAAGCCAGACCCAAATGATGAGGATAAAGCATCTTAACCTGATGAGGAAGCTAAAAACGTTCTGCTTTGGAGAACTGCCATAATGTTGGGACCTCATGGCGGATGGAGAAAAATCGTAGACTCCTCCAGCAACCACACAGGCCGGCAGTTGGCTGCGGCGAAGGCAGTGCCCCGGGGCCGGTCTGTTCCGGTCTCCCCTCCTCCACGCGGTACCTCGTCTCATCCCTTAATGGAACTACAGCGGGTAAGGCCATTCACATGCTCAAAGGGAAACCACTCCTCACGCGGCACAAGGGCAGCCTTCCACAATAATCTGTAGTTCATGCTGAAATGAACCTTTTACTTCCTAGTTTTTTTAAATGTCCCTGTTGGAGACATCAAAACGCTATAGCATTACTTCTTAAAAACAATAGAAATTACTTGAATCACATGAAACAAATCTAGTTACTGTCTCTCGCGAATAAAATTCAATAAGTAAAAATTAGAATTAACCACTGAAATTGGAAAAAAGAGAAAAATAAAAATGAATCAAAACCTCTATCTACAAATGTTAATAGGTCAGAATTCATGTATGATCAATTTCTTTTGCCCAGTTTCCATCAAAGTTTTATGCACCACTAAAAACTACACCGAGATAGGAATCATGACACCAGTACCAGCTCTGCCGTTGTAAATACTACCACAGTTAATATCTTTGGCATGTGGCTGTCGATTTCTTAACACTGCCTCCAAAGTACTCAGTTAATACACAAATTTCTACTAAACCAAGCCATAAACAAATCTTTAACTGAAAAGCTCTGTCTCCTCGTTTATAATCTGTTACCTGGAAAAAAAGCAGAAGGTCTCTCCAGCCACCTAATCACCATATCAATGACACATGCCACAAGAGAGAAGCACTAGTTTATTTGATTGATCATGGTAGATAAACTCCAAATAACAGAGAAATTAACAAATGCTTGACATTTGCTCAACATCCATTATTCTGACACTGCTTTCAGAATTTCAAAGCCTGGGAGTATGCTTAATCAGCATTCATATTCCCCTGTGAGCTACAGGCACCATATTGCACCCCGCCTTCATACTGATGAAAACTGCATATTGGCCATTTCCAAAATGTTCTGGGACTCCACACAGGGCCCCTTTTCTCTCTTGTTCCTGCTCTGCAGTTTTCTTTTAAACACTTCCAAGACAAAAGCATCTGCCAGTTTTTCTCTCTAGGGATGTATGCAAAATGAACTTAACAGTTTTAAGGCAGGAGTAACCCTCACATCTAAATTCATTCATAGGACAGAAAAGGGCCTAAGAGGCCTCTCCAGGGACAAAACCCTGCTGAAATTCTCCCCGCACACAACAGTGGGAGCTTTATAAAATCTAAGTCCAGACAATTTCCAATTCAAATGCCCAACATAGCATGACCTTTGTCAGATCTCTGAGCCCAAGATATACCCATGATTTTTTATTCTAACCAGCACAGACATTAGACAGGGCACTACTGCTAAGCAGGAGGTTCAATATTTGCATGCTCTTCTATTGTGAAAATGAAACAGTGACAGCACTGTGTCAAATTCTTTTCCCTCTAGAACTTTAACTCCATAGGAGAGGCATGGCTGACAGATGACTCCCCAACATCTGTGTTATGTACACTGCACAGCTGAGGAGCCCTGGATCACTGTCAGAACATCGTGGTGCTGACCCGCACCTTTCGTTCGCCTTCTCATCCCTGCCCCCTCCCGCACAGGACCACATAAATATCTATAATACAAATAGCACAATTTTAACAAAATATAAAGATGGCAAGACAGATTAACATAATTTATAGTCATTAAGCTGTTCACGTAGCAGCTCAACATATGTTGTATAAATGTCCCGTACCGAATAATTTATCAGATCTGACACAGTGCACATCATATTGTTTTATTTAATACACTTACTGAAATTTCATGGATCAAGCATCACTTCTGAAAGCACTGAGAAAGCACTAGAAAATATTTATTCACCTCCCGTGATTTATTTTGATTACCCTTACAGCTACATGATAAAGTAGAACTCACAAAATTACAAGGTTAAGGTTTACACAGCCCTTGCTTCATATACTAAAATATAACAAATGGCTCCATGTCTGTGTGATATTTTACTTTCATTTAGTGTTAAGTAGAATACTAGGCTAAGCACTTAGCTGCCTACTGAATATTTTAATATTTTTAAGTAGACCTAGAGAGTGGGAGCTTAAGAAACAGTTTCAGGAAAGAACAGAAAGTCCTTTGTACGGTACTAGTTAGAACCATATTGGCCAAAAAGAACAAACACCCTTCAAAGTCATCTTCTCCTCAAAAAAGATCATAAAGTCATCTTCTCAAAAAAGATCATAAAAATAATCACTAGCCCACATGGGGAAGTCAGCAAGAATGTACTGAATGTACAAAGGGACACAGTATCCTGTGAGACACTGAAGGAAGAGCTGGAAGACAAAAACCACAGCAAAACACACAGCTCCTATCCAAGGGAAACCAAACATCCTCCTATCCGTTCAAACCAAAGGGAAATGTACGTGTTCCAAATGTGAGCAGGTAAAAGCAGGTAAACCATAACTACAATAGTCAAAGAGAAAAAAAATGCTTACTGGATCTAATCTAACATTCCAAATACAAAAAAAGAGGGTGGAGGAGGAACAGATGGGAAAATGAGGGCAAGGAAAGGAGAGAGGGGGGGAGGGGAAAAAGGAAGGAGGGAGGGGGAAAAGGGGGAGAAGGGAGGGGCAAAGGAAGGAGGAAGGCAGGAAATTGAGCATGGCACCTGAGACTCTCTTTCATGATTCTCCTTTAAAATGTTTTATTTGGGGGCAGGTCTCCCAGACAAAGAAAATGAAATTAAAAGGATGGGAGGTAAAAAGATCAGAAATGGAAGGTACAACCCTCCAGGGAGAAAGGTGAATATAGCTTTTCCAGAAAAAAACATGAATGTTGTAAGCATTTCACATTGTATAGCGAAGCAGTACCCTGAACCCCATAAATGCATCAATGTACGAAAAAAAAAAAATCAATTGAAATTATAGATTCCAGATCCTGAAGAAGGAACTGGGCTACGGAGGGAGAAATGGGAAGGAACCAATAGCTGGAGAGAAAGACAGAAGAGGGATTTAGAGGGATTAAATGTTTCGGTGAGTGGGATCGGGGGGGTCCTAACAGGTTGAAGAACATACTGGAATGGACTGTCATTTACTTAACTATTTTTTTCTACTCTTTTACATTTTGTTTATGGTTCTTTTTTCTTCTTAAAATATGCTTTAGTGAACATCTTTGCAAATATAATACTTTTTATTGTTTCATTAGAAAAAAGTAGCCAGAGATGAAGTAAGAGTGTCAAAAGTTATTGGCTCGTTAGTGGATATTGAAATGTAGGAATACTACTTTTCACAGGAATGCATTTTCTTTACATTAAGAAATTTACGTTTCTCAGACTTCCCTGGAAGATCCCATGGGTTCTTTGGGTAACCAGAGACTCATGACTGAGTGGTAACTGAAGATTTTTCCTACAGTGTTTTCTGATGATAAAGGAGATGTGTGTTGCATGACCCAGAACAACGCCTCTGAGGGAGGCACGTGCAGTGTAGGGAATCAATGAAGATAATTGAAGCAATGTCCACACTGCTTATTTATTTTAGTATGTCACAATATTGTGATTTGGGCTCGTTTCAGTACACTTGTTGTAAAGATGATTTCGTTCTGGATATTCTAATGAATCGTAGCTTTGTTCTAATGCACTCTACCAACGGCTAACTTAGATGCTCCATTTTGAGTCGATAACTAGTCAGTTGAAATGTCATCAAGAAAAGTAAAAATAATAAGTGACAATCTTACCTCTTTTCCCAGTACTTGTTATTTCTTCTATCCCAAATATGTATTTGTTTTTAGTCTTTGTTTTGCTTTTTTTCATTAGATGATGCTCTGTAGGTAACTTTTGTACAGAATATTTTATCACCTTTAGTAATGAAGAACGTATTCCAATGGTGATTTCATAGAAGGGATACGGTAATTAGAATATTAGTGTGACTGGCTCCCTTATAATTTCACAACCGGCCTTCTTCCACCCCTGTCTTTCTTCCTCACTCATGTGACACTCTCTGTTGGCTGTGTGAGTTAGAATTCAGCTAAGCTGCTGTAACAAAGATACCCTAAAATACAATGGCTTAAACACCGTAGAGAATTATTTTTCTCTCACATAATAGTTCCAAGATGTGTGATCCAGGTGTTTGGAGCAGTCGTGCTCCAGGAAGTGATTCAGGAACCTCACATCCTTTACTTTTTAAAATCTATCATCCCTTAGGACATAGTCATTGTATGCTTGATTGAAGCTGAGCCTTTCGACTCTGAATTCCAGTTCATGGGAAAGGCAAAGAGAGCAAATCTGGGGCAAGGAAGTTCCTTCTGATTCAGAAGTTACACGTATTTCCACTGATATTCTTCTCCGGTGATAATTTAATGGGCACATCTAACTTCAGAGGAGGCTTCGAAGTGTAGTTTTTGACTCTGCAAGCTTGTTTCGAGGAAGAGGAAGGGAATAGATTTTGGTTGAGTAGCAGGCTGTGTCCTATTATCTGTGATGGTGGGTTCTATAGTCAGACAGGCATAAATTCTAATCTTGGCTCTGTCACTAGAACCCATAACAAAGAATTTAGCTTCATAATTTTCTCATCAGAAAAGTGGAGATAATATCCTCTTTTTATAGGATTGCTATAAGAAGTAAATTAAGTGTGCAAGTACATGTAAAGTCCCCTATGAGTGGTTAAGAGCACAGAATTGGGGATCAGACTGGCTGCGTTAAAATCCTGGCTCTGCCTTTGCTAGCTGTGTGGTTTTATTTATTTATTTATTTATTTATTTATTTATTTATTTATTTAGACAGAGTCTCAGTATGTTGCCCCAGGGTAGAGTGCAGTGGCGACACAGCTCATAGCAATCTCAGCCTCTTGGGTTCAAGTGATCCTTTTGCCTCAGCCTCCTGAGTAGCTGGGACTATAGGTACCGACCACAAGACCCAGCTAGTTTTAGAGACGGGGTCTTGCTCTTGCTCAGGCAGGTCTTGAACTCCTAAGCTCAGGCAATCCACTTGCTTTCACCTCCCAGAGAGCTAGGATTACACACTTGGTCCTTAGCTGTGTGGTTTTAGGTGAATTATACAAAAGTTTCTGAGCTCTACTTTCCTTTTCTGTAAAGTGGGAATATTTTTAGTGCCTACCTTACAGAGCTGTAGAAAGGATTCCATGAGTTCTTCCATGCTGGACTGCTTATTTATCCATGCTTGATAAATCATGATGGTCTTCTCAAATTTATTCTCTGTGTTCATTTATCAACTTCCAAATTTATTTGCAAAAAAGTGGAAGCATTTAATTGTGTAAACATGCACCTGTCACGAGTTACTATATTCTTTTATACCTTTTGTTATTGTTTGTTCCTGCATCCTGTTTACATGTTTATAAGTTCAGTTTATGTACTACTTATAGTTTGATTTCTTGGATAACCATCTACTCATGACTTGATCTTCTAAGTCATATAGATGAAGCTATTTAGTGTGAACTCCCCATCTTTGTCTCAGAAGTTGAGTACTTTTTTTCCCCCCATAATGGCCTCAATCCTATGCAACCATTTCAAATGACTTTAGCAGGTCCCAGATCTCTCTATGGATAGCTAAGCAAAGGGGTAAACGTGGAGGATACAGAGAATGATACCTACATGGCTGCTTTAACCTCAGGGTACCTCTCCTGTATTATTACAATCACTCTGGATTACATTTTTCAGGTCTGATTTGGGGATTTATTGGCAGAATTTTGGTTATGGCATTATAGAGCTAACCTGAAGCCCCTCGATTGCTCCTCTTTCCTTCCAGGGACCCTCCCATGAGTCCCACATGACTGCAGGTACAGTCTGCTCTTCCCCATCATGTCACCCACTACTTACAGAGCCAACACGCTGCTGTGCTGTGCCATTGTGCTATGCCGAGCGCTGTGGCATTCAGCCTAGCTTCAGTGATGTAAAATGAGGAGGTAGGGATGCCTTTTTCCAACTTGAGACTAGCAAAAGACAAAACCCCCTTATGTTTGAAGACATTGGAAGTGTAGTCTTGAGTTCTTGCTCTTTTAGAGAAACTGTGGGGCAGGTCCTTTTCTCCCCCCCACCCCCACTACCCTCTGGCTGCTATACTTTTGCATGGAGTAATTGAGCAAATGAAATACCAAACATAGAAAAGGTAGCATTATCAAAGTGAATGAACGAATGCTTACCTAGCAGAACTGTAAGACATGGAAAAATAGGAAGACAAGTTAATGATCTAGAAATTGTATAGCTTTGCTGTCTTAGAATCATGGCAAATGGAACATATGGCATTGGGTCATTTTTTGCATTGATTTGAAAAGAAAATGAGTTTATTTTACAAATAAATGGAGTTTGTGTTTCTGTTTGTTATTCATGACTGTAATGTTTACTTCTCCTGAAATAGAATATGTCACCTAAATATTAAATATAGGGGGAGATTTTTCAGCTATTAATGAAGAATTTTTCTTTATATACTGTGCCTTCATCCACTTCAATAAACATTTTATGCCTTTTCCTTCATTTACTATTATTTTGTCTGATGAGACTGTCTCTGAATAGAGGCATCTTAAGAAACAAAAAAAAGAAAGGAATCGGTGAAAAGACAGACAGGTTGAAATTGTTATTTGCCTGAGTATTAGAATTTTAGATTAGGGTCTAGAATCAAATTCTCTTTATTTTCTCATATTTTATCATACATGGTGTTTCCATTTTCTGTTTTGAGATTCATAATAGGCCCAGAATTTCATTACAGTTGCCATTAAAAAATTGACTTTCATTTTTTCAATCATAATCAACATTTTTTATTTTTTTCTTCCCAAAATTCTGTATTTCAGGTAACAGAAGGCCTTCCTTCCTTCCCTCTCTGTCTCTCTCTCTCTCTTCTCTCTCTCTCTTTCTTTCTTTCTTTCTGTCTCAGGCTGTCGTCCTAGGTAGAGTGCTGTTGTGTTATAGCTCACAGCAACCTCCTGTTCAGGCTGAAGCGATCCTCTTGCCTCAGTTTTTCTATTTTTAGTAGAGACGAGGTCTTGCTTTTTGCTCAGGCTGGTTTGCTCATGAGTTCAAGCAATCCACCCACCTTGGCCAGAGTGCTAGGATTACAGATGTGAGCCACTGTGCCCCGCTGAAGGTCTTTTTACCTTTTCTTTCTTTTTTTTTTTTGAGACAGAGTCTCACTGTGTGCGCTCGGTAGAGTGCCATGGCTTCGCAACTCACAGAACCTCAAACTCTTGGGCTTAAGCGAATCTCTTGCCTTAGCCTCCCAAGTAGCTGGGAATACATGCACCTGCCACAATACCCGGTTTTTTCATTGTTGTTGTTGCAAGTTGTCATTGTTGTTTAGCTGGCATGGGCCAGGTTCGAACATGCCAACCTTGGTGCATGTGGCTGGCACTGTAACCACTGTGCTAGGGGCACCGAGCCTGAAGGCCTCTTTTTCATTTAGAAATTACCTTGCTCCATTCTCAATTCAAGTGACCCAAACCTGGCCATTCAAAGTCCACAGTAATTGGGTTAATAATGGGCTTGTGCCTGAAGCTAGGTTAATCTTTTAATCTGAGTTATGAGACTTTTGAGAAATAGGGAGTTCTCTGTCCATTGAAATTGCTAGGCTAGAGAAAGAAGCATGAAACTGACAGAGGTGATCTTGTCTTCCACTGTGAGGAGAGTCTGCCTGAGTCTAAAGCCAGCTCAGAGAAAATTGATCACAAGGGATGCCGAAAGATTTCTGACCACATTGTTTGAGCATCCATGCCTGGAGTAAGATTTACCTATGCCATTGAGTTTATTTTTCCCCTTGAAGCTATTGAGTTGCACTTCTTTCTCTTGCAGTTGAAATAGTTCTTCATCATTTTTCTTAGAGTGCATTTGTTCATCACCTGAGTCATTGCATATTAACTACTTAAAAATGGCTTTCCACGTAATAGGAAAATACAGTAGTAATGGAATGTTAGACGTAGAAGGGTTACCTGGTCCAGTCTCCCATCTAATGCGGAATTCTCTCAATCTCCTTCACTGATAGTCATCCTAGAATGAAAACCACTTCAATTTTCCCGGGATCTCAAGATACAACCGTGCTCATTTTCTCTTCTGAGTTTCAGAATAGGCCCTGAATTTAATTTTAAGTCCCTACCTTAAAAGAATTTTCCACCATGCCAGGTAACTCACTACTTTGCAAACTAGTGCATTCATATTTTGGAAAGTTCCAATTCTCAAAAGGTTTTCCCTTTTATTGAGTTGAAATATGCTTTATTTTAATTCAGTCATTGAGCATAATTCTGCTTGGAACGGTACAGATTAAAATGAACCCCTTTTACATGAGTCCTGTTTCTCTGGTGTCTTCTTTGCTCCCAGCTACATAACCCCAGTTCCTTTTTCTATCTTTCACATAATGGGGATCTCTAGGCCACTGGGGTTGCTCATGCCTCCATCGCTTTCTGTTTGTAAAAGAGGTTAGCACTGAGCTAACGCTTCCTTTGTTTACCTCTAGACACTTACATGAGTGTGGCCTTTCACTGAACCACATTTTAGGGCTTCATTTCCCACAATTTCTGATTTCTGATAAGCTTCCTGTGAACTAGTACTCTCTGTCTTTTCCTCTCATCTTTTGTTCCCTAAACAGTTCTTAAGCCAGGTCTTTGTGTGAATTTTGATTATTTGATTCTGTATTAGGACTTTGTAAATAACCATAAGCTTTATTCCCCTAACTGTCTAGCACCATGTGGAGCATTGTCTCCTGCTTCTGCCTCATTGGTACCTTTATTGTGTAGAAAGATGTAAAAGAGAGAAGGTGAAAGAATCAACCACTAAAATAGCCATTGGCTAGATAAGCGTAGTCATTTTATCTGTTAGGAACTGCATCCAGATGCAGGTAAGACTTCCCAAAAGTGGCTTAAAAATACTGGTTCAGTTATGCTGGATTTTCCTATCCAGGAGTTTCATTTTAGGTCTAAGTGAAAGAGTTAAAATGCAGCTGTGTTTTCAGTTCTTCCTTCTCCTCCTTGGCTGCCAGAAGTTAGCATTAATTTGCTAGACCTTGCAGGAACAAATGAAATTTGTTGTTGGAGCCACAGCATGTTTGAATTAAATTGAACCCCTTCTTTAATACAGTAAGTGTGAAGTCTAGACTTTTTTTCATTAATAACAACGTGGTAATAATTAAACTTTATGTAATGTTTAATACAGGCATTCCTTGCTTTGCGTACTTCCAATATGCACAAATTTCAGTTATATAGCTTAGTTAAATAACAGCAGTCCCCAAATAATACAGTTCAGTTTTCAGGTACCACATATATTATCTGTGAGAAATCGTGTGAAGTACAAAGTTTGCTGCTAGCTCTTCACTCGCCAAGTCACGGTGTAAGTAGCAGAAGTGCATCCTGATTGGTGACCAGTCACATCACTTCTTGAAAGCTCTTTTGGTGATTGGTCACTGCACATCTGTTACTCAGTTCACGCAGTTCACGCACAGACAGCAAAATGTATTGTTGGGTCACCTCTTTGTTTCTCAGTGTTAAATCTAAGAGACATTTTACAAATATGGAAACTTGAAAAAAGGAATTGGCCAAAAAAAAAGAAAAAGACAAACCCACAAAATAAAAGTGCAAAAAAGAAATAGAAAGTGATAGCACTGGAAATGAAGTTCAACTTGAATATAAATGGAGTTATAGAAGAAACCTGAGCATGGGGAGGTTGACATATTGTCTTTTGAGAGACATATAGTCAGAAGAACTTGATAAAGGGAATTTATTGATATAAATGAGGAAGGTGGTTATAACAAAGAGATAAATATATCCCAGAAGAAGTGGCTCTGGAAAAAAATTTTCACATTAAAGGAAGCCTTGAAGATATTTCATGACACCAAACATTGAAAGTGCAAGGGATAAAAAATGTGTTGGGCGCAAGTACTGTTCAAACTAATTTTGATAAGTTTTTTACAAATAAATCAAGCCTCTATTTGTAATGTTTCTAATCCTTAAATCAATATTCTAAAAAACAGTTTTACTTTAAAAAATTCCTCTATGTTTATAACCAATAGACAGAGAATTGTTAATATTTTGAAACCATTTTTAAAGGTCAAGGAAAATTGATAGTTTCCCATTTGATCATTGATTATTTTTGCACAGTTTCAACTTGTACCATCACTTTTATGGTCCTACATTAATGGAGCAAAGAAGGATTGCATGGAAAAGTGTATTTAATATTAATACACTATTAATTAATATTAAATAAATACTATTTAATATTCACAATAATTCTGCAACTCAGGGTAGATATTATCACTCCCATTTTGATTTGACAAATGAAAGTCCCGGGGATTATGTAAGTTTACAAATGCATAGCTAACTAACTGCCAGGATTTAAACCAAAGAGGTTTAAAGTCCTTGAACTTTAATTTTCTTTTTTTCTTATAGTTTCACTACCATGACACCCACATTCTTTCCATTAACATGTAAGGTATGGGCAAGGAAAGCCTTCTAAATGTTTAAGCCTTTACAATAGGTATTTTGTGTCACATTACACTGATTGTGGATCAGTTAGTGTTTTTATGTTGCAAGCAACAGAAACCAAACCCTACATGGGAGATGACTATAGTCATGGTCTCCAATGAATCACTTCTCCGTGTTGCCACTTTCCTTGGCAAGCTTTCTTGAGCACGTCTCTCATTAAGAGATGGAGTCTATTCTCTTATCCCTTAAATCTGGGTTGGTTGGAAGACTGTCTTTGATCAATAGAATATGGTAGAAGGGAAGTTGCATCTTCACAGAACACTTCTCCATCATGTCAAAAAAACCCAGATTAACTTACTACAGGATGAGAAGCCACAGGGGGAACTGAGGTGCTCCAGCCCACACTTCGATTAGTTTCCAAAAAAGTGAGTGAGGACGTTTGGGAGTCGGCCCCCAGCACATCTTCACTGACTGAAGATGCTTCAGTGAATCCAGCCGACAGCACCTGAAGCAGAGACGCCATCCCAGCTGAGCCCTACCCTAATGTCACTTCCATGAGTAAATGGTGACTGTTACCGTAAGCTATTCAGTTTTGGAATGGATTGTTATGCAGTGACCACTAACTTAAGTAAAAGGGGAAACTTACTGGGAAGATTTGGGGTTGTTTGTAGAACCGAGGAGAAGGCTCAAGAATAGAAGGCCTTGTAGCAGGAATTACTCCACAATTTTGCCTGGACACCACTTCTAGAGTGACCGAACCCCAGCTATTTCTTTTGTTCTTGTGTGGTTCTGCTAGAGAAGTCCTGTGGGAGAAGATTTGATCTGTCACACACCCGACCTATGGACGCATTGATTTGTAAAGGAGAATCTAGCAGAAGAAACCTCCCGGGTCCTCTTCAGCTTTGTAGTTTGGGGAGACAAACACTGGATTTACCCCTGGGATTGTACCCTGATACTTCCGGCAAAAGAAAGCAGGGTGCTGGGAAGGAGAGGAAATGGACGCTGGACACCTTCAAAATGACAGCTGTCCACTCCAGAAACTTCTTTTCTCTGAGGAGGATTTTGAAAACATTTAAAAGTTTACACAATTTGTTACTTCGTGGCAAACAAATTGCGGAAAATCAAAGGAATTTTATAGCAGGCATATCATTTAACATAGGGAGAGAAATTGCATTTTAGACTCATATCAGATTAAGATGACAAAGGACATTAGAGTTCAGTCAAAGGTGACGAGGCAAAGGGCAAATTGAGGTCACAGCAAAACCAGGACTGTAACTTTAAAAACAAACAAACAAACCCATAGCCATATGTAGTTGGATATAGGAAGGAAAAAAAATGCATGTGGTATGAAGTTTATACATTACCTTATTTTTGGGTATTCACAGTGAAAGATCTCGGGAAGTCCTCCCCAACTTTTTGGTGCCCTCAGTATCCTCCCTCCCAGCCTTCCCAACAGCCATCATCTCTCTCCCACTCGCAAACTCATGCAAGAATGCATTTCAGGAAAATATTGCCCTAGGACAATCTAACCCTGAAAAATCAGATGAGGTTGATGTCTGGAATCAAAGCCAGCTGGTGCTCAGATCAGGGCAACATTGTCCTGTCAAGACTCAGATGTTCGTAAAACTTCAGCTTGATGGCAGCTACATTGTATTTTCCATTTGTTTTAAACCTCCTGGCTTTTTGAAGGATATTTGCATAAAAATAGCATCTTCACATTCTTGTCAGTTCCCGAGGAGTATTGTTCCTCTTAACTCTTAATCCTGTTAGTGGGACACGTCACTTAGACTGTATCATGGGGAATTAGGGCATCTGAGGCTCAAACTCTGTATGAACACAGCCCTATCCCTGAGAAAACACCCCTATTATTATTAATACAAATCATTATAAGAAATAAAAACAAGGGAGTAATGGGAAAAGACATAAGGAAGGAAAAGTAGAAAAAACAATTTGAGTGTAAAGCGTATTTAGATCTATAATCTGGAAGAAATCATAAGATACTAGTAATAGCGGTTGCCTCTGGGAAGACGAATGGGTGATTGGTGATCTGGGTAGGAGAGAGACTCTTCAATTTCGAACCATGTCTTTGGAATGCATTATTTATTTAAAAATAAATCAACAAAATAAGTATGAAGTGCTGCAAACAGTTCCTTCACCAGAAGCAAGTATTTTGGTGTGAGAACTTCCATTGTGTTTGCCAGAAAGTTTTGTAAACAGCTTTGGGGGAAGAGTTATAAAGGTATCTCATTTAGCTTTGTTCTCTTGACTTACTATTAAAAAATATGGTGGCTCAGTTCATTCTGTGTTGCTGTAACAGACTGCCACAGATGGGGTAATTTATTAAAATATAAATAAATTTGTTTCTTACACTTCTGGAAGCTGAGAAGTCCAAGGTCCCAAGGGCCCACATCTGGACCTTTTTGTTGCATTATCCCAATGCAGAAGGCAGAAGGGCAAGTATGTGTGGAAGTGTGTGTGTGTGTGTGTGTGTGTGTGTGTGTGTGTGTATGTGAGAGAGAGAGAGAGAGAGAGAGAGAGAGAGAGAGAGAGAGAGAGAAGAGGAACCCACTCCCTGTTGCATTGGGGGTTAGGTTCCAACACAGGAATTTTGAGGGACACATTCAGACCATAGCATATGAGGTTTTGTTTGCCTAAAATATTGGTTATTGCTACCCTTACGAGTTTTCTTTTTTCACTCAACTCATCTTAGTTCAGTATTTTGTACCTTGGTATTAATTTTTATTATCCTGGAGACTCTTCAGCAAGTAAATAATAATATCCCATATTCTGTCTTTCTAGTTTTTTGTACACTATTTGATATTTTTAAAACAATTCCCAATCCCCTGATTTTTTATCATATTCTCTTTCCCTTCTCCTCTTAAAATGTAGTCTTTCTATACAACAGGCAACTTTTTTTCATCTTTAGGTAGATTATTTTGCCTTTTGCTGGTCTATGTATAATGTGTAAAATCAAGGTTTCTGACTCTAAAGGTTCCATGTTGGCAAGTATGGAGATAGTAGTTCTCAGTGGGTTTGGCTTAAATGGGGATTTTTCCATTTTAAAGACATGATTTTTTTTATGTTTTTGCCATGGTTTTTTCCTCCTCTAGAAATAATACCAAGGTTGCCATTATTTGTGATAGGAGAGAGTCTGTGGAAAGAATGGATGTTGGCTTCAAGGTAAGGGTTTTGGCAGATCCAAGGCCATCTCATTGGTTACAGAGCCTTCCTGGAAAGCATACAATTATTCAGCATGCACAGCACAATTAAGTAAACAATTCATTTAGCCTGTCTATTGATACTCCATTGCAGAGGGACTGGGATGGCTCGGGAGATTGGAAATGGGAGCTGTGGTCTTTTCCCTTGACGGAGGTGGTTTGGATCTGTTTGTTAGGGTGGTGACCACACAGTGTCTCCATCTGATGACTGTGCAGTGATCCATGTGAAACAGACCGGTGGTTTCAGGCCCATGGAGAGGTGGTCACTTCTCAACATGCAGGATCCCAGCTGGCAGAAATATGTGGGGATTATAACGACATGATTCTATTCAGTTTGTGCTTTAGTGAAATTCATATCCTGAAAATCCTGCTTGCCATAAAGTGAGCCTTAGAGTATCTTCATAAAGCTTCGAGTGAAGGTCTCAGCCTTTTACATCTGTTTGATGATTAGCATACATGGCCTATTTACTTTGGCAGCTTTAGGAATCTTTAGATTCATAAGTTTTCTTCCAGTTTGCTCTAACATTTGTGAGAGCCAAGGGTAATACATATTTACTCACAGTTAGTATATACTGCTTGAAGAAACACAGTGCTTGGATACAGAATTCTGTCTTCAATTTGCAGTAAATCATTGCCTATCTTGGTAGTTTTAGGCTGAATGAGGATTCTTATTCTCTGTTCTTTAAACAGATGTGCTTAAAAACTGTGAAGTGCCCTTTAGGCCTCAGATATTTCTTAACCTGGCCTGACAGGCCATGTTGATTAATCTACTGGTTTTCCCAGCATTTTTGTGTTTTCTAAACCTAGCATTTAACAGTTCTCTCTGACATACATGTACACGTAATCACACACAGACACACACACGTATATGAATTTACTAAATTTACTGCTTTTCTAGTTGTAAGAAGGAATCCATATCTGGGCCTCAGATAAACAGCATTTCAAAACTTAATGCAGTATTTATAATAGGAATATACACATAAACATATATATATATATATATATATATATATATATATGCAAAAGCCTAGGACGCCATAGTTACCAGTGCCATCTGCAAAACGCTGTGGTATTTTAGAAAGTTACCATTTGCCTAAGGATTCATTGAAGACTCACAATAGGGTTGCAGTGTTGGGCATATAAGTAAATCTTAATTTAAAAAAAAAGGGATAATAAAATCCTCTCTAGAGCATAGGAGTACTCTGCAAGGTTAGTCTCTGTCAAGTCTAGGCCCTTCTCTTTTACCAACCCATCTATCTATTCCTAGTATATTGTCGTGGTGTAGGTTTTCCTAAGGATTGGATGACTCTTGGTATGGACCCATCAACTTGCCCTGAGAGATTTGGATTCAGATTTGTCAATGTCAGCATCCTGTTTGAGATGAAACATGCTTCTCCCCTTCTCCCATAGGTCCCACCACCTCCATGCTTCCATTATCCATGAGTGCGGCTGCCTGGCAGCCAGCCTGATGGGTGAACTCATGGAACTGATGAAGGAGTCCACCCGTAAGCTAATTAGAGCAGGGGAGCTCTGGAAAGAAGCACTGTTACTTAAGGCGACTCACCATGCATGCTGGGAGCCTGGAGCAGTGCCTCTAGAGTGAGACCTGTGATTGGCTGCAGGACTGGACCACTCCCAAAGGGTTACAGATCGGGGCACACCCACCAGTTTCATTTGGGTTGTGGAGTTGTGGTGGGGCTGCAAAGAAATGGGGAGAGTGGAAAGAGGTGCTGGTGGGTTGGATCCTGAAGTGGGTGGTTGGCCCTTGACTGGTAAATAGAGAAATAAATATTAATACATGCCTCTGTGAAAGGGGTGCTCCTGTAGATGTAGCTAATGACAGTATTTATTTTATTGTAAAGATGATCATAGGCTTTTACTTTTTTATGGGTTTCTGTGAATAGCAGACCACTATGTTGAAAATACCTTTAAAATTCTTTTGCTTTTTTTGTAGAAAAATGGAACACACTGGAGAAAGGCAAGGGTAATATAGGCTGGAACTTTTGTCTTCTCCCTTTTCTTTTTCTGCCCAGCTGGCAGAGATTGGAGGGCCTTGAATCTTTTGGCTGTGGGTTGAGTCCCCACACATGTAGGTCCTGAGATAATTTGGGGACATGGTGGGGTTGAATTTGTGACAGCTTTCTTTGTTGATGACATAGTAAAATGCCTGGGGTTGCCCTGTTTTATTATTTGATTAAGGTTTATTATTTAAACTGCAAGGTGTCACTTAAATACAAAACTGAATAGGAGGAGATTTAAGTTGGATCTTTTCGTTGACAAGAAAATTATCAACTCTCTCTCATACATATATCAGTGAATTACAGAAACACAGTGGGATGTTTTTTCAACTCCTTTGGCAAAGGCTGCGCTAATTCTTTTTGCAAATTATTTGAGAAGAATCTTGTGGGAGGTTATAGAACTGATTCACTGGCTTGCAGGAAGACTGATTTGACTTTTATCTCTTGAGGTTGGCAGTAAGTGCTCTTATTTAGTTTAGAGGAGAAAAAGCTTTATAACCTCTTCTTTTTCATGACTCATAACTTTCTGAGAAGTCACATTGTGTTTTCCATGAGGGTACCTAATGGGCGTTTGGGGGAAAGTGTAATCTAAATTGAGCCAGCCATTTTCGAGTATGAGAACAGGAAATAAAGAGCCGCAATTGCTCTTTCCAAACTTCACATTTGCAATGCACCCAGGCCCTAAGAACCAACTTTCTGTTAAGAGGAAAGAAAAGTGGTGGCTACATTAAAACAAAATTAATTCTGGCTTCAAAGCTTTCCAACAGATGTTTTTAATTTGCATAGGCTACATGTATTTTTAGGAACAATGGGTAGCTTTAGGCTAGATTGTTTTCTCTGTTGGTGTGTGTAAATGTGTCTGAAAACCATTTGTTTCCCATGTAAAATTGGATCTGTTGACATAAACATATTTTTGTAAAGGTTGGAAATATGAGTCTGCATGAAAGACTTCACTCAAAGTTGTCTCTTTCTGAGAACTCAAATTTAGTCAAACATGTTCCTCTGAGATGAGACACAATTTGAAAGAAATATTTTACATTCATTTCTCTCTGAATTTGTATCAGAATGGTTTTGTAAAGGAGAGTTAAAAGTAAATGTCAGCAGATTGGGAAGAGAGAAGCCTTTAGTGTTGAAATGTCATTTGGGAAGGGAATACTGGAACTAAAATAATGATATTTTGTATTTTGTTTCTTCTCTTTTCATCTGTAACCTCCTTCGGAACTCACGATCTGTTCCTTTTCTCATATTGAAAAAGAACTAGAACTGGGCTAACAAAAAAATGTAGGAAAGGTTATAAAGTTAGATCCTTAGACTTAGGAAATTGAAATATTAAATTTTTCACTCAGATTTCATTATCATTTATAGCCTAGAAAATCATTTGTAGCCTCAGCATCACAGTATGGTATTATTTGAGGTCTGAATTAAGATCATGTAGGATCCAAATTTCTTATTTTTAGCAACGTAATTGCAGGTTAAAAATTCCCTCTTTCTTTCCTTAAGCAACATTTAGAGCTCCACAGTTTAGAATCTCATGACATATATTTAGCAGACTCTCTTCAAAAATTAGAGTAATATTTTATGTTCAATTTTTATTTTCAAACTCCACACCTCTTTCACCAAGGATTGGAGAAGGGAGGAAAGGAAAACTCGAATATATGGCTATTAACTATTTGTAATTGTTGTGCCTGTTGATCCTGCTGTTTCTTTCATATTTACTTCAATCAAAAGAACTGAATTCTAGTCTTGATTCTGCCCTTAACTGGTTGTTTAACTTTGGTCATGACTTACCCCTCGGAATCACACATTTCCTATTTGTTAAAGTGATTGGACTAGATGATCAGTAAAGCTCCTTCTCAATTCTGTGCATATTCTAGTTTCCTAGACCTCTTTCTGGGAACATTTTAGTTTGTTTTCTGTCTGATTTCTCAATTAATGGAGGATTTCATCCATGGCTGGCAGGATGAAAAGAAGTAGGTTGGGTTTACAGAGTTTTTCTCAAGGCAATTGGAAGGCTGCTCTCTGACAGTAATGTGGGTCAAGTTGAAGTACACTCTTCACCAGGTTGTTAATCCAGACATGTAGAAGTCATCCACATAGGTGTTTTCTCTCTCTGTCACTCCCCCCCTTTCTCTCTCTCTATCCGTCCTCTTCCTCTTCCTCTCTCCTTCCTTCCCTCTCTTCACCTCTTTCTCACCACCCCCATCAATTCACACTTGTCATTTCTGTTTCCTAAATATTTTTTGTGTCTAACTTCTGTCTCCAGTAGCAATGTCCTGACCAGGCCACCACCGTCTCTTACGTAAATTAACTACAGTGACCTTGTAACTGAGATCCCGCCTCCAGTCCTGCTCTCTCAGCTTTTCACACAATAGCCAATGTGATCTCATTTATTCCACTCTCCACCTTGCCCATAGACTCCTGGGGCAGACTCTTTTGGATTCCTGTAGCATGCCAGGCTCTTTTTCTTATCAGGAAACATGCTGTTCTCTTTACCTGGAACACTCCTTTTCCTATTTTTTTATGTGCCTAAAATTTTCTCTTTCAGCCTATCTCAGCTTACACACCACTTCTTTAGAGAGATTGCCCTTGACCGACCAATTCTCCATCACTTTTTCCTTTTTCCTTCTTGGCACTTATTACAGGTTGTGCTATGGTTCGAATGTGTCCCCCCCACCAAAAGTATGTGTTGGAAACTTATCCCCTAATGAATCAATGTGAAGAGAAGAGACCTAACAGGCGATTAGTTCATGAGGGCTCCATCTTCATGAATAAAATGATGCCATTACTCTAGGAATGTGTTTGTTATTGTGGAAGTCGGTTCCTTATAAAGAGACGAGTTTGCCCCCTCTTGTTCTCTCTCTTCTTCTTTTGCCCTTCGGACTTCCTGACGTCCACCTTGGGATGACACAGCAAAAACGTCCTCACCAGATGCTGGGACCTTGATCTGCCACCAGAATTGTGAAAAATAAATTTGTCTGTTATAAATTATTGAGTCTCAGCAATTCTGCTATAGCAGTATAGAATAAGAAAGTTGGTACCTGAAAATGCAGTTTTGGAACTGGGCAATTGATAGAGTCTGGAACACTTTTGAAGTGAATGCTGGAAAAAGCCTGTATTTTCATGAATAAGGGCAGTGAGGGCTCGGAAGAAGAGGACGGCTGTAGGGAAAGTCTGAAACTTTCTTAGAGATTACTTACATGGCCATGATCAGAATGTTAGAAATATGGATTATAAAGGCAGGTCTGATGAAGTCTCAGATGAAAATAAGGAAGAAAGTATTGGAAACTGGATTCAAGGCAATCCTTATTATAAATTGGCAAAGAACTTGACTGAATTGTGCTATGCCTGAGGGTTTTGTGGAAGGCGTCGTTTAAGAGCAATGAGTATCTGGCAGAAGAAATTTCTAAGCAAAATATTGAAGAAGGTGTGTGGCTTCTTTGAATTGCATCCAATAAAATAAGAGAAGAAATAAATGATTTAAAGATGGAGTTTATAATTAAAGGGGAAACAGCTTAGAGATTTGAAGTATCCGCAGCCTGGACAAGCAAAGAACAAAAAAGCATGCAAGGGTGCAGCCAAGAGACTCTTTAATAAAGGCATTAGCATGTATAGAAGAGAGACAGTGTTGTTCACCCAGACAGGGAATGGTAGAATGACCCAGAAGGTGTTCAGAGATCTTCAAGGCAGCCCAAAGAAAGCCACTGGGGTGCTGGAAGGAAAGTAGCCTTTGGTACCGTGTATGACTCTCTGCTCTCTGATTCCTACACAGAGGCCCTCAGACTCCCTAGCCATGGCTCAAGCAAGCTGGCGTAAGGCTTGTGCCACTACTTTGGAGAGAAAAAGTGGAATAACTTAGTGAATTTGGTGCTGATTCTACAGGCGTGCAGAGTGCACAGGCTGTGGTGCCTTCTCAGCCTCTGCCTGGATTCCAAAGGCTGTACTGGAGCATCTGGGACCCAGGCAGAAACCTGATTCAGAGGCAGAGCCACTGCAGAGAGTCCCCGGAAGGGCAATGGCTAACAGAACTCCGTGAGTGTGGCTGCCAAGACCCCGGAGCTATAAAGCTACCAGTGTAAACACCAGATGGGGAGAGCAACGGACATCAAACTCCAATTTGTGAGAGCTGCTTTGTGGGAAGAGCCCAGCAAAGCCATCTAGGCAGGGCTACATGCCGCCCTGGGGATCCAGCCCTGTTTGGTGTGCCCAGAAGATGGCACATGGAGTACAGGATTTTTCTGGAGTCTTAAGATTTGCTGTTGTTTGCCCTGTTGGGTTTTGGACATACTTAGGACCAGGTACTCCCCTTTTCCTGCCTGTTTCTCCATTTTGGAATGAGTCTGTCTGTCCTATGCCTGTCCCACCATTATAGTATTTTGGAAACAGATAACTTGTTTGATTTCACAGGCTCACAATTGGAGAATCGTTTGCTCAGGATGAACCATGCCTTGAGTTTCAGACGTATGATATTTAGATGAGGCTTTGAGCTTTTGAATTAATATTGGAATGAGGAATGAGTTAAGACTTGTGGGCTATTAGGATGGAATGAATGTATTTTGCATGTCAGAAGGACATAAATTGGGGGGGTCAGAGGTGGAATACTATGGTTGGAATGTGTCCCTGACACATTTGTATTGGAAATTTAATCCCTAAATACAACATTGTTAAGAGGTGGTGTATTTAAGAGGTATTAGGCCAGGAAGGGCTTGCCCTCATAAATGGATCAATGCTGTATTGTGGGAGGGGGTTCCACATGAAAAAATGAGTTCAACCCCATATTGCTGTCATTGTCTTTTGCCCTTTCTACCTTCTACCACGGGATGATGCAGCAAGAAAGCCCTCAGGAGATGTAGCTCTCTCCGTTTTGGACTTTCTGGCCTCCAGAACCATGATAAGTGAATTTCTGTTCTTCATAAATTGCACAGTTTCAAGTATTCTGTTACAGCAGCACAAAATGGATGGATGTAGGTATTTAGTTGCTTGCCTGATGAGTATAAATTTTTATAAAACTTAGGTGTACAAAAATGGAAAGTTATTTCTCTACATCTCAGCTTCAGCTCGTGAGTTCTCCATTTAATTGATTGGTGGCATTG
Source organism: Perodicticus potto (assembly GCA_963574655.1). Lineage (NCBI taxonomy): Eukaryota > Metazoa > Chordata > Mammalia > Primates > Lorisidae > Perodicticus > Perodicticus potto. The sequence continues at coordinate 28,624 of CAUYRH010106697.1, forward strand.
GGGGGTGGGTGGAAGTCTTGTCCATTCAAGATAAATTCAGCTAATTCTAGACTTTATCAGTTTCTTGGTAAATGCCCTATCAATTAAGAATGCATCCTTTCACCCTTATCCTTTTCTTCCTTAAGGCAATTACAATTCTGGAGGGGCTTATGTATTTTCTTAGTATCACTTAGTTGTTTTGTGCCTTTTTCTGACATTGATGATCCCTAGTTGCTGTATATTGGGTTTGAATACCCCCCTTTCTCTCTCAAGTTCTGATCCATTGAGATATAGACAAAAGAGGAAGGCATATGGAGACTGAAGTAGCCCCATTATCATTATTAAAGCTGATATTAAAAAGATGTTTTATGTCTGTGGGCAAGTAGAGGAGCTCATCACAACTCTAGCTTGAGAAAACATTCTTAAAATAGTCTCTAGCAGTACATGTTTTAATTAGAAAAGAACAGTGGTTGCCTTAATCTCTATTCTTCATGTGATTCTGCGAGGGGAGAGGAACTTGGTCGTGGTGAATTTTTCCAACACAATTTTAGTTATTTCTTTTTTTAAAAAAGTTCCAGAACAGTGTCTAGTGCTATTATGTACTCTGTATTTACAGAATGAATGAAAATATTGCTATAAAGGAGCATTTTTCTTAAGGTGTTCATTGAGCTTTAAAGCAAAAATGTTGGGAAACAAGAAATTATTTTTTTAGAAATTTATGTGTGTGCATCTTTTCAGAAGCACAAAAATGCAACATTGTTTACTTACTATGGTCGACAACCTTTAAGATGGCCTGCAGTGTGACCCCTGCCTCCTGGTATTCACATCTTGGGTAAGCCCCTTTCCTTGAGTGTAGGCTGGACATAGAGACTCATTTCTAATAAACAGAATGTGGCAAGAGTGATAGATTTCACTTCTGAGATTAGATTACACCATACCATGGCGTCATCTTGGGATCTCTCTCTCTCTCTCTCTCTGCGAGGGAAGCCAGCTGTCATACTGTGAGCGCTGCCCTGTGAGAGGTCCATGTGACAGCAATGGAGGGTTCTGCCTGTCAATGAGGAACTGCAACCTTTAATGGAACAGCTCTTGAGGAACTAGATCTTGCCAATAACCACATGAATGAGCTTGGGAGTGGATCTTCCCCCAGTGAAGTCTTCACATAAAACTGAGGCTCTAGCTGTCAGTTTGGCTACAACTTCAAGGGAGATTTTGAGCCAGAGACACTCATTTAAACTGTGCTCAGACTCCTTACCTGCAGAAACAGTGAGATAATAAATGTTTGTTGTTTTAACATGCAAAGTCTTGGGGTCGTTTGTTACACTATAAAAGGTAACTAATTCATTATCTATGTGAGACAGGGATAGCAGAGCATATCCTACCCAGTACCTAGTAGCAGAGAGAGAGAGAGAGAGAGAGAGAGAACTCAGAAGGTGCCCAGTACCTGCTTATTAATATGTATAACTGGTAGACAATCAAAATATTTGTGGAATTGTTCTAGGAATTAAAAATTTCATGTTGCCTTAAAGGAAAAAGAGATTTGGGGTGAGGAGGGAGAAGCCAGACAACTGTAGAGAGATATTTATTCATCTTTCATCTGGATTGATTACTAAATGCAGGTGCCTGTATTGATTGTTGCTCTTGAAGTGAGGAGGGGACAGAGGGGAACCTAAAATCACAGCACATCACATTACATGGATATTGAATACTCCACTTGCAAAAGAAAATCACATTGAAAAATGGGCCAGAAGGTCTGTTAGAGGAAGACAGTTAAGCCAGTTTAGATAGATGTAGTATTTTGACGAGGTTAAATCTTTACAACCTTTAGTCATAACAGTTTGCTGCCACTGTCATCTCTTTGGAATATTAATGCGAAACATTTTCATCATGTTCCTTTCCATTTTGGAGGGGCTGAGCAAATCCCAATATTGTTATTTAGCCTGTGAAGTAAGGTAAATACGCATGACGTAAGAGGTGGGAAGCACAGTGGCTGGGAGCATAGGTCCTGGAGTCAAATGAGCAGGATTTGGGTCTGGGCTCCAACATTCCACTTCCCAGGATTAGGACTTTTGGCACATTGCTTGACCCTACTTGAGCTCCAGTTTCCTCAAGTTTAAAATAGTAATAATAGTACCCATTGGGATGAATACATATGCCATATAAAGATATATAACAGTATTTGGCACATAACTGAATGCTAGCTGTCATTTCTTTATCTCACAGTTAGGAATACTGAACATTGTACTTGGCACATAGTGGGTGTGCAGTAAATATGTTTTCTGCCTTTTCCTTTTTCCCCTACTTTCTGAAATGTAGCCCACCATATTTTCTGAGTTCTATTTATTAATTGTATATATTTCTCCCAATTCAAGAAAGATTTTGATGCAAGAAATTTTTACAATAAACTGCTTCTTTTGGCCTTATCCAATTTTTCTTTTTTATTCTTGAAGGTTTTACTGTTAGTGAAGTCTTCTGAGATCCTTTAATATAACACTTCTATCAGTAGTTTGGATTCACCAAATAATAGTAGATTTTTTCCTATAAATTTAGAAATTGTTAGTGGCCAGAGGTGCTAGGGGGAAGATTTTTATCATCTAGTTAATTTGAGTGTGATTTTGTGTGTTCTCTATGAGTATAAAATTAGTAGGAAGGGCCGTGGTTGTCTGAAATTATGGGGCAGAGATGAGTGAACTCGATGTTGTATCAACTGCACGGAATATTATAGAAAAATTATATAAGGGAATGAGCAAGGGGGAATTGTTTTAAACACCTGTGTATGGGCTAACTGACATTAAAATAATTAAAAAATTTCCCTATAAATTCAACACTGAGATTATTTAAAAACTCAGAATAATTATTGTAAGTTTTTATATTTAAAATAATTCAGCTAAAGGAGTGTGTTTTTTTTTAACCTCACCAGCTCAATGTCTATGATCAATGAATTCATTACTCAGTTTCTAGGAAAGGATTAAGCCTATCAGAGACAAATACATTGGGGGTATTATCAAGGGTCTGAGAAGTGTAAAAATTCTACAAGGTCAGGTTTTCATGAAAAGGAACAGAAGGATTGTTTAGAGGGAGGATATTTAGCAGTGGAAAAGAGTTTAAATACAAAATAAACCTAATAAAGGGAAATAGCACCTTAAAAGCAAACCCCTCCAAATTCAGTATTTGAGTCAAGTACCTTTAATTCTTCCTTAGTATGGAAATGTTTTGGTTCCATTGTTTTTATTAATACAAATCTTATCAGTGGTCAGATTCAGTGTATAAGGATTATTCCTAAACAAAGCCATGGGGGGTTTACTTTCTTGCTCATTTGTTCATTCATTGATTTAACAAGTATTAATGAGTATCTAATATCTACAATGCTCTATATCAGGCTCTGGGATATATAGTGGTGAACCAAATGGGTCTGGGTTTTCAAAAATGCTGTCTTTTATATCGAATCCCATCACCTTTCTATAGGACATTAAAAGGCTCTGAGAAGTCCTATAGTAAAGAAACCTATTTAACCTTCCTTGACATAATATTTTTCAGCCTTATTTGGTGACAGGATGCTTTTTTTGCATGAAACATCTTTTATATCCTCAAGGGACTAGTCTCTCTTGGAATACCTACAGGAAATCTAGGTTAAGATGGAATTTGCTGCATAGAAGGACAGGATGACATTGGATAGCAAGGTTAGGAAAACACTGGTTTAATTCATACTTGTTGATTGTAGGGACTCCACTAAACAAAGAGGGAGCATGTTACTCCTGGATTTTGTCCAAGACCTTTTCTACTTTCCATGTTTGTGATAGTCACAGTTTTCAGCTTGGGAAATAATCTGAGTTCAGTATAACCAGGAAGGTTTTCAGGTTGCTAAAAATGGCTGTGGAGGTCGCTATTTGCCAAAGGAAATCTCCTTTCTCTTCATTGCTTGCCCTCCATTTTGGTAAAACAGATAGCAAGTGTCGACTATCTGGTTAAATGGGGTTCTTTTAAAAACCTTCCAACAAATCTGACTGATCTGAAAAAAAGAGATGCTCTGCCTGGAATAATATACTTTTATGAAGTTAAAATACCCATCAAAAGGACATTAGTGCACTGCAAAAAATGAATACACGCAAAGTAACGTAAGCACATGGTACTTTTCATTTTTCAGTGGCCCTGGGGCACAATCGTTATCTGCTCTTTTCTGGGAAATCACTCATCATGTAGCTATTGGGGAAAGGGGCACTTTGGCCCCCTTTCTGGGAGCAATCCAATGCAGTATGGATATTAATTAAATTTATTAAACAAATAACACAGCGACTTGGGGAAGCAGGGGTCCATCTGCCAGCTCTGCAGACAGATCTCTGCAGAGACGCAAGCTGAATGGTAGTTAAAGCGAAGTTGCCGAGCTCAGCAGATGGGCTCTTGTCTCCAGTGGGGGAGATTTGGTGGCGGTCCAACGACTCTTTTCCCCCTCCAGGTTTTTGTTCCTTGCAACTGTGATTGAAGAAGCCCTTCTCTGTCTTTTCCCAGCCTTGTGTCTCTCTCTTCCACCCCACCCCCCTTTGTTTATATGAGCAATGTTTAAATCTGAGTGATTTGTTAGAGAAGCAAGTCCCGGCTGATCTCATTTTGTGTATGTGCTGTAAAGCTCAAGCAGAAAATAATTAGGAAAATGTAATCCCATTGACTTTACACCCCACTTGTGTACACGGCAGCAGCTCAGCCTCGTGCCCTGGAATAAAGTCTCAGAACGCATTTGCATGTAGTCAGCATCCCCATTCTCTGTGCTTGGAAGTTCATATTATCCTGAGGTTTGGATACATGTTATTCCTCATGCTATTCCTCATGCTTTTACACGTATGTGGCTTTTAAACCATGCTGTTTGAGGATTCTTGTTTCTTTGTTTCTCCCCGCTTAATGTCTTCATATTCTGTTGGCAAGTGTCTAGGTGCCTTCAATCCCACCATCTCCTTCACTTGCCATCTGGGATGAGATGTCATTGACAATGTTAGATCAGCACCTTTGTGATCTGCTGTGTCTTTTAGAAACCCACTTCCCCACTTTTCCCAAGAAAGAGGGTGAATCTGAAATCCTTCCATTATGGAGAACCACTTCGCTTTCGATGGATTATCCTTTCCCATCATTTGGTATAATTTTTGACCAAAGCCTACTTTGGACAGAATTTAATGCTTGGATAGTAAATTAAAGTAACACTCCACCCGTACTCCCTCCCTGAATCTTTGCAAAAATCACTTTGTAGATGGATCTCTCATCTCTGGCTAGGTCTCTTCACCAGGGACCATTGCCTTTCACAGGGGGAGCCACATGAACTCTGCTCGGCAGGTTGTATGCTCTAGTGATAGCAACGTTTTGGACCAAATAGATACCATCTTGGGCTGAATCCTGAAATGCCCTTGCCTTGGAGAGATAGATCTGGTGCCAGCCAACCTGCCAGTGGGATATATTTGCAGAGATAAAAGCCCCTCTATGGAATAGAAACTCCTCCAATCATAAAAAGTTCCCTCCCTCCCCACAAAACCCACCATTCTCTGCCATCGAAGGTCTTAGCTGGTTACAGAACCCAAAGAGAAGAATGGATGAATCTAGATTATGATTATCCCAAGATGTACTGAGTTTTTATAGAAAGGTGGAGGTTGAAGCTTTCATCCAGCTTGTATGAAGGACCAAGAAATGGACCCCATCCTAGAAGCATGAAGAAAGTGCAACTGGAGAGCCTCTATCCATCAAGGATGATCAGTTCATTTCTGTAGCATATGAAGATGTTTGGCCAAGTGTTTCCTGGATATTAGACCTTGTTTGTGTTTTTTTTAACCCAGCCTAAATTTTAGGGGGTTAACCAAGAGATGAAATATATTAGCTGCTGTTGTCAGTTCCTGCCCCTCCCTGAGGTTCTAGCTCTCCCTTGAGCCACGATAATATTGATAATGAAGGCTTCTGTTACTATGGCAAATTGTGGGAAATAGGAGATTTTTGTTTTTCATTAGAAGTCTGCCAAGGATTATTGTGAACTCCAAGAGTTATTGTTAAACCCCAAACCTTTGTGGAATTTAAAAAGGCTCAGCTTGAAAGATGGTCATGAAGTGGCTGGTGAAAAATGTTTATCAGTGAATCATAGGTGAACTGACGATTTATCCCTTTAATTTGTTGGAAGTCAAAATCTGCTAGGGGCAGAAGGAAGACTACATTTTGAATTCATAGGCTATTTACCACAGTGTCTACTCTGCCTTTCCTTCCTCCCTGGTGTACCTGAACTAATTTTGTTCTCTGATTTAAATTGCAATCTACTTGCTCTGCCATCTCAATTTAAGGGAAGATTGGACGTTGTTTTTCAAAGGGAGCTGCAAGTGTTTTACTCTTGTCTGAAAACAGATTGTGGCTTCTTTCCCAAGGATAAGCTTAGAAAGTACATATAATTCTCAGGGTTTTATTTGTAGCAAAATGTTTTCAACCCTTTTGTCCACACATGAGTGTAAATGAATAAAACAGAGAAAAAGCCAGAAAACGCCCCGACGACAGACAGTGTGTGCATATTTCTGATCAGCCTCCTGAGCCTGCCATTCTGCTGAACACATTTTGTTTACTCTAGGGCTTCAAATTGCTTTATTGCAGATTTTGTAGGCAGCAGGACAATTTGAGACTAAATGCATAAAAAAAGCTTTTGATTGGGAACAAAAGTTAAGACTCATCTGTAAGGAACTGGAGAGTGGCTTTAAAAATAATAGTTTATTTATTTATTTATTTATTTTTTTGGAGAGACAGAGTCTCACTCTATCGCCCTCGGTAAGAGTGCCGTGGAGTCACAGCTCACAGCGACCTCCAGCTCTTGGGCTTAGGTGATTCTCTTGCCTCAGCCTCCCAAGTAGCTGGGACTACAGGCGCCTGCCACAACGCCTGGCTAATTTTTGATGCAGTTCCCCTGGGGCCGGGTTTGAGCCCGCCACCCTTGGTATATGGGGCCGGCACCCTACTCGCTGAGCCACAGGCGCCGCCCAATGCCTGGCCATTTTTTGGTTGCAGCTGTCATTGTTGTTTGGTGGGCCCCGGGGGCTGGATTCGAACCTGCCAGCTCAGGTGTACGCGGCTGGCGCCTTAGCCCGTTGAGCCCCAGGCGCCGAGCCAAAAATAACAGTTTATTTTTAAATTGCCTGGTGAGTACAGGTATTTGACCAATGCTGTCTTCGTTCATTTGACTTTGAGGTACTTTCCTTTTCAGACCTCAAGTGCAAACTTTAAAAACGTGCAGTCCGGCACTTCCCTTATTGGTCCTCTCCCACTTTTCTGATGAATATTTTGGAAAGGGACCATGTTTGGGAACATCATCTCTAGCTTTATGCAGCTGTGTCCAGAATTAAATGCTGTGGCTCTTCAAAACGTATACATTTTTTGTCTAGGAGAGGGACTGAAGAATTTGTCTCTGGGCAAATTGGAGTGAGACCCAGGCTTGTCAGCTTATGATCTAAAATACTGATGTTTGACCTGTGCCCCCGGTGTATCTCAGCTCCTGAGATAAAGGGAAAGTTCATGGTCATTGTCATCTTTAAGAATCTCACATGCAATTAGGGAGAATTTTACTTTTTGGCGGAAACTTGTCTGTCTTCCTGTATCATGTGTTTCTACCATGGGTAGCTCCGATGTTTATAATAAACAAATATTTCAGTGAAACACAGAAGAAAGTGGAGGGGGAAGAATCTCGCAGTCAGTCTCTAATCCCTCAATCTTATTTCTGGGTCCAAGTACCTGCTTTGTATTTTGCCACAGGAGCTTTTCACCATCCCGGATAAGATAAACATTGATTGATTGATGATTAGATTTGGATTTGTTTTCCTGGAGTCAAGCAAAATAATCTAGCATTCTGTGTTTTGGCCTCTGGCCATGCAAGTCTTCCCTGGTCCAGGAATCTGTGAACTTTGCAGCTCTTTAGAAAACTGCCCTTAGTTCTTTTAATGTAGCCTCTGAGGTCCAGCTGCTGGAGCGGCTTCCAGGGGCTAGCATGATTCTTTTGTTCTTAACTCTATTGTAGATTTTAATTCAAATTCAGACTCTTACAGTAGGAAGGGAGTTTATAAGCCACCTAGCCCAACTTACGTCTGGTCATGATGGGGGAATCTTGTGGCTGGTTCACTCGCAACCACAGAGTTCATCCCACATTGTTGCAGTTTTCATTAAAAACGTGGTGAGTTTTTAAACATTTTAGGTGTTAGAAACTTATTCCTCATATTAACAAGTAAAAATGTCAATCTAGGGAAACCCCTACTTTGTTTCTAATGGAGATGATAATGAAATCATAATTCAGCTCACTGCTGTGACTATTTCCTTTTCTATCTGATGTTTGGATAGTGGGGACTTCTGGTTCTCCCAGGGACAAAGGTGGGTGCCCTGCCTGGGTGATATACCCTACCTTGAAGCCTCCTGAGCAATAGCCACACCTGGGGGAAAGGAAGGTCCCCAGCTAATCTACAAAAGAATTCAGGGAATCCCCTAGCCTGGGGCCGCCCAGGGTCTGGAAAGTGACCTAGGGTAACCAAAGGCAAATTATCAAGTCATTAATTATCCAGCAAAGTGGTTAGATGATGACATTCGAATCAGTGGCAGACCCAATCTAGACAACATAAAACAAGGCCCCAGACCGTAACTAGAGCCTCTTGTTATGTACAACAGGGAGCCTGTTCGTGGTCTGTGGCAATGTATCTCGCTCCTACAATATAAACCTATCTCGTCTCTTTTTCCTCAGTAAGCTTTGTTTCATGCTTGGCTTGCTTTTAGTGTGTCTGGTCATTCCTCAGCCAAGAGCAAAGGAAGAACAGAGAACAGATCGCCAACCCCACATACACGGTATATATTCGAGTCTGCATATATTTAATGACAAGGAGCTATCGTTGCTGGGTTGGTCACCATATGCTGGTTCCTGTGCTAAGCACCTTATGTACATGATTCCGCTTCACCTTCACAGCAGATTGATCTTCTCGTTTTATTTATTTATTTATTTTTTTGAGAAAAAGTCTCGCTTTCTCATCCTGGGGTTGAGCGCCGTGGCATCATCACAGCTCACAGCAACCTCAAACTCCCCAAGTAGCTGGGTCTACAGGTTTCTGCTACCACGCCCAGCTGGATGTTCTCATTTTAAAGATGAAGAAATTGATGCTAAGAGATATCGAATAATTTGCCCCAAGTCTAATCTAATCCAATCTGCAGTCATATCTCATGGCCAGGCCTGGACTTGAAATCAAGACAGCTGACTCTAAAAGTCCTGTGTTTAACTGCTCTGCTGTATCTACTCATTTCTCATCTCTAACCTACTTAGATTCAAAAGGAAGTTGAGGTATCTTCCAATAAAAGTGCGTGTAGGATAACATAGTTAAAATAAAATAAGATAAAATAAAAAGAGTGCTACCAGATGAAGAAGAATAGTTTCTCAAACACTGTTCTGCCTCAGGTACAATCCTAATAGTCTTTATGGGGAATATAAGAAAACAAACCTAGAAAATGTTAACTTTATCCAATAGGAAGTAACGTCAAAGTAGTAGTCTTCATTCCAATAATGTAAAATGTTTAAACAACACAAAGGTAATTTTCACTTTAACAAAAGATTTAAGGGAATCATTAAAGAAAACATCATATTATCAAAGTAACCTTCACCGATATCACAGCACCCCCTGTCTCTGTGTGACTACTTTCTCCACTCTTCTGAGACAAACATCCTCACAATCACGAAGAAACTTTAACGAGATAATCTCGGGGATGGAAGGTGAACTTGGCAGACCAGTTCGCTATACACTTCAGCTTAGCTTCTCAGACTCCACCTTGTAGGCTCTTTTCTGGCTTTAAGAGGAGTTCATATAGGAGCCCTTCGCATTTTTAGAAACAGCAATCCTGCTTCCTCTAAGTTTGTACTTTCTAAGTCAACATAGCCAGTTTCTTTAATTCTCTATGCACTGTTGGAAGAAAGCTGGGTCCAAGACAGTGAACTCTTTGTAGAAAGTGGCTTTGTCTTTCCAAGGTCGTGTTTCCAGTGCCTAACTGATGGTCTTAAGTACATACTGAAGAAGTGGGCCAGAGAAGATGAAGCTGAGGACCTGGATTTGACTCAGGCTCCCGTTGCTAAAGCAGGCTCATTCAGAGCAGGTGTTGGGTCAAACTGGACGGCCTAGATAACTTGGCAACCTGAGACCAATGGGGACAGGAGAAGGAAAAGAGGATATTTCGCCACTGTGTGCTATTTTCCATTCCTTGTATGTATCACTATAAGCCACCTAGAATCCCTTTTAAATGAAGGATTTAAATTAAGGGATTTAAGGGTTTCATAATCAGAAAAGGCCAGTGGTCATCACACTCACAGAAAAGGTTATGAGGCAGGAGCTGAGATGGTCAGGAGGTGTGGGCCTTCCACTCCTGCCGAGCCACAGTCACTGTCTCTGGTCTTGAGGGTTTTCAATCACTGCCATGCTGGTAGCTTTCCTTTGGAATGTAGGATAGTTCTTAAGACGTGTAGTTCTGGCCTTATTTACCACCGTCAGCTTTACTTCTGTTCATGCACCTGGAGGCTGTGTGTGTTTTTTAACATTGTATGCACCACACTGTGTATCATGAGGACTTTGTAACCAACAAAAACCCCTGGTTCTTTTCAGAGATTCCCCACCTACACTTGTGCAGCTGTCCTCCTGCAGCTGAATGCTGTCCCATTAGCCACTCCCATTCTGTATCGTGGACGGAGCAGGTGCAGGGAGGCTCGGTAACGCTTCTCTCCCTTGACCTTCACTCTGCCTCCCTTGTGGCGTCTTCATTTTTTCCTTCCTTGTATCCAGTCCCCTAAGTTTTCCCCTTCCTGTAATGGTTAATTTCATTGCATTCTTGACTCGAATGGCACAAGGGCACCACAGGATGGGAGATTTTTGAGTGGTCTTCTCTGGATGGAGTATTTGCAAAATATGATAAATAATTCGTGAATGTCTCCTTTAGGGTCATTATGATAAGTGACTGTCTTTCTCTGTCATCTTCATGCACTATGTCCTCAACCCCAGGAGGAGGGGAGAAGCAGAAAACCTGACAGTTAGATGAGAAACCAGCAGCCCAGTTGTCGCTGGGTGCCTCGGGAAACGTTTGTTTAGCTTTTCCCGGAGAACATTGGAGGGCGAGCTTGGTGGGTCAGTACCACAGGGTGGCAGTGTTCCCGTCTCTAACCATCAACCCTGCCCGGCCACATTCAGAATGTCAAAGTCAAGTGGTGGGCTTTTGTGATGTTGCTGATGCAGGTTTTCTGCTGGAGATCAAGGTGCAAATCACTTGTTTTCCATCGGGAGAAAGGGTAGGCTTGTGGATGGGCCTTTCGGCCCTGAGTCAGGCTTCTCAGTACAAGAAGTTTCCAAGTATCAAAAGCTTCTGTTTATGGAGAGGAAAACTTTGAGAGATAAGGAGGAGCCTGATAAAAAAGTGGATTCCTTTCCATAGGTCTCAGCACAAAGAAAAATCTTTTTTGTCCTTTCCTGGAAGCCCATGCCAAGCAGGGCTGCTGTTCCCTAGCTGGGGTGACTCAGGGAACAAAAAGATCTTAACTTGAATAATGGGTATACAGTCCTTTTTTCCTCTGATGACTGTGTCCTTCTCGGCCCTTTCAGAAGTCACTCAGGTACAAAGCCAAGTTTCATTTCAGTTCCCCAGAACTTCCCTACATCTACTTATTTATTACCTATTTATTTCAGTTGGCAAATAAAAACTGTGGATGTTTATTGTATACAGCATGTTTTGAAATCAGAACTTCTTCATTTCTGATACTCATCGGTATTGATTCATTCATTTATTCATCAGATATTTGTTGAGTGCCTGCTAAGATCAAGACACACCATAAAACAAAAACAATGGTAAGTCCCTGTCCTTAAAGATTCTCTCTCTAGAATAAGAGACAGGTATTAAACAACCACCCTGGCAAATTAATAATCATAAAAAGTGGTAAGATGGGAGAGGTAATGGTGAGGGAGACCTCAGCTAGTCTGGTCCAAGTAATCTCATTCCGGGTGTGGGATGTGGGAGGGGACAGGGTGAGGATCTGCGTAGGTGGACAGCACAGATCAAGGCACATTGAATCAGGTGGTAATAGCTATTTGTAAAGATCACCTTTGAAAAGGTGAAATTTTCATTTACTGCTCTTCTGTAGTGCTTAGATATTTTATCAAGTGCCTATGTCACTTTTATAATAAACAGGTTCTTAAAATAAAAATGAAATAAGACAATGGGTTGTACTGTTGTTTTACTCCTGTCAGAAAGTTCATTAGTTGGTCGGCTTTCGAGAAGCCTCTCTTTGCCTGTACCTCTTTATAACGGTTAAGGGATAAATAAAATATTCATGTGGTCTGTCCATTTAAAAAAAAATGTAGATGTTAAAATGGAAAAAAGATACAGTGATATATGGAGAGTTGAATGAACAGCCAGTGTACCTTCTAACAGTGTTTACAGGCTACGAAATGCAATTTAATTAATTGCCATGTTTTTTCTGTGTCTAATCTCAGCTGTTTGGAAAACAGGAGGAGGGATGCATGTTTCCCATTGATTTGTGCCCTTTTGTCTTTCCTGTTAAGTTATAAATCTCCAAAAGAGTATTGTGTTCGGCTGGGTGTAACAGACACTTGACTTCAGTGGCTTAATTGAGTAGAGTCTATTTTTTTTCCCATAGCCCAGGGTGGGTACTGGATGGTTCCAGACCCCTTCTATCTTCTCTGGCGTCCTTATCATAAGGCCTTTGCCTTCATGCCTGTTGCTTCATGGTCACAAGATGGCTGCTCTTACTCTCACACCAGAATTCCAGACAGAAGGAAAGAAGGAGCAGTAGTGTTCTTTAAGTCAGTATTCCAGACCAGCAAAGGAGGGAGAGGTGGAGCACATATTAGTGAAGAAAAAACTTCCCTGAGGGGCCAGGTGCGGTGGCTCATGCCTGTAATCCCAGCACTCTGGGAGGCCAAGGCAGGCGGATTGCGTGAGCTCACAGGTTCTGACCAGTCTGAGCAAGAGCAAGACCCCATCTCCAAAAATAACTGGGCATTGTGGCGGGCACCTGTAGTCCCAGCTACTTGGGAGGCTGAGGCAAGAGAATTGCTTGAGGCCAAGAGTTTGAGGTTGCTGTGACCTATGATCCCGCCTCTACTGAGGGTGACAAGGTGACACTCTGTCTAAAAAAAAAAAAAACTTCCCCTGAAATCCCTCCCTATCAGATTTTTGCCTCCTTTTCATTGTCAAATATGGAGATACATGGCTGCTCATGGCTGTAGGGGAATCTAGGGACCAAGTCATTAACTCTAAAACTTAGGGTTCTTTAGTAAGGAAGAATGTGAGAATGGGTATTGGATAGGCAACAAGTAAAGTCTGCCATGAGAGATTTCAATGTATTTATGATCAAGTCCAGTGAAATTTTATAAATTGAAGAACACACAGGGAACATGTTAGGAGAGGTTCATCATTACTGATACAGCTCCAGGTGCACATTTAAAATAGTCTTTTGCATGATTGGAATTCTTTTGGCCCATTTCTTGGCAGATCTAATTACGTCCTAAGTGTTACCCCATAGGGTAGCTAACAGGAGTTTTACTCGGAATCGGAGAAGAATCACCTCTGCCATTCTCTGGTTGTTCACTTCTACTTGCACTTTGGTACAGCCATGCACAGAATAACAACTGACATTTTGGTATATGAAGATGGTTCCATAAGATTATAATAGAGATGAAAAATGTCTATCACCTAGTGACTTTGTAACCATTATAAAATCATGGCATAACACATTGCTCACGTGTTTGTGGTGGACAGATCTACTGTCCTGCCAGCCATATGTAAGCATAACACACACAATGATGTACTAAAGAAGTGAGAGAGAACTTGCCGGCAAATACACCAATACCAGAGTCGCTCACAACATTTTTTCTCTCATTAATCTTAAATTTGGAAAGGACAAACATCTTTTACTGTCTGCTCAATTGGAGCCCACAGAGAGAGGAAAACCGGGAATCTGGCTGAGAAGTAAGCTGTCTTACCACATGGTTGGCTGGTCCAAGTTCCGATTTTCCTCGCTGTGACTTAGGACAGCAGAGCGGCTTCGAGATCTATAGTGGTGGTGGTGGGAAACGTGCCCCTTTCCCCAAATGTGTCCTGAAAGATCAACTCCCACAATTAAGGCCGTTGAATAATAGGACAGTTTATTTACCATGTGCATGGGGAGAAATCACAGAGTGATTACCTGATACACGTATTCCAATGAAGTTCAGATATTTTTATACACACTTTTTTAGGGGGCGAGGGAAATGAAGAGTATAGGTAATTCTGTTCAGGGGTGATAAGCCATTGCTAGGAAGGATGAATTGATGGGGGAAACAGATTAACTCGTAAGTTAACCTGAGTGACAGTTGTTATGTTTTAAATCAGCGGTTCTCAACCTGTGGGTCACAACCCTTTTTTTTGAGACAGTCTCACTA
>CAUYRH010106698.1:0-75541 GCA_963574655.1 Perodicticus potto
TAGTGATTAAGAAAATGCCATGAAGGCTATCTCTCACAGTACGATCAAAATGTTTCTGATTGTATATGAAGCACATTCTGCCCTATGATTGCACCAATGTACACAATTATGATTTAATAAAATTATTAAAAAAAATAAAAAGTGAGCAGACTACACAAACAGATATTTCTAAAGAGAGGACATACAAATAGCCAACATGTATATGAATAAATACTCAATGCTAGTAATCATCAGAAAAATGCAAATACAAACAAGTTAGATATCATCTTACTCCAGTTTAAATAACTTTTATCAACATGACAAGGAATGATATAAGCTGGTAAGAATGTGGAGAAAGGGGACTCCTAATACATTGTTAGTGGGAATGTGAATTAGTAAAACTGCTATGCAAAATAGGATACAATTTCTTTTAAAATTAAAAATTAAACTATAATATAATCAAGCAATCTCACTATTGAGTATATTTCCAAAAGAAAGGAAATCACTGTATCATAGTGGTACCTGCATTTCCTTGTTTATTGCAGTACTATTCACAATAGGCAAAATATGCTGTCAACAAAAATGCCCATTAGTGAATAAATGGATAAAGGAAATGTGACATATATACACAATGGAGCTTTACTCAGCCATTAGAAGGGAATGAAATCCTGTCATTTGCCAGAACATAAAAATACCTAGAGGTTGTTATGTTAAGTGAAATAAAACAAGAACAGAGAGACAATTATGACATGTTCTCTTCATATGTAAGAGCTAAGAGTGGGGAGCATATAAAGAGAGAGTATAGATTACCAGTTACCAGAGAGCAAAAATGGTAAGGGGGGAGAGTGGAGAAATTGCTTAATGATGTAAAACTACAGTTAGAAGAAATAAAACCTAGTATTCAATAAATCAGTGAAATGGTAAAAAATAACATATTGTACTTTTCCAAAGAGTTAGTAGATTATAATTCGAGTATCTCCAGAATAAAGGTGAGATAAATTTTAATGTGTTGACTATCTAAATGAACCTGATTTTATTATTATACATTATACATGTATTTCAGAGACGAAGTTTCTTGGTCCATAAAGGTTTACAAAAAAAAAAAAAAATCACTGACCAATTGGCAGATTAACCAATTGGAGAAAACGGCATAGAGATTATATTTTAATGTGTATACATGTGAGCCTTCAGAATGAAAACTTGCCAATGATGTGTAGAAGTTTTTAATTAGTAGGGACTTGAATTGTAGCCAAATATGCTTTTTGGTGGCAAGACAAATTATGGGAGGGAGAAAGGAAGGTTGGCTAGCAAAGTGTCAAAGTGGTATTGTTATTCAAATAAAGCCCAGGAGGCAGCAGCCCTCCAAGAGAACACATGTTAAATCTCTCTATTTAGACAGTTCAAGGTGTTGTTCTCTTAGTTAACCTTTTCTAGATTGGATAGGAAAGATCTGACTGCTAATGGAGCTCTACACAGATCCGAATTTCCCCCACAAAAGATGGCTTGAAAATGTGACTTTCCTTTCTGAGACCTACAGCAACCCTCTTAAAATGTGTCAAAGAAATATATTTCAGGTTAAAATATTTCTAACTTCCTTCAATATAAATGTTTTAAAATATCATACGTACCCTGAAAAATGGTGATACTTATTATGTATCAATTAAAAAGAAAGAGGAGACTTTATGATAAATACTATTTATTATTGTGTGATTTTACCAAACCACTCCACTCCTCTAATTATTTAAATTCTCTCAACCATCTATTCATGTATAGAAAGTTTATAACCACTTTACAGAGAAACAAAATATGAGAACTTCAATTGGTGAGTGGCTAACTGTACTGGTTGACATTTAATAATTATTCTTTGAGTACTGAAATAAATGAATTTATTCATAGCTTGAAAAATGAAACAAGCTGGTGTTTGAATTTAAGAATGTATGACCAATATGATCCATATTGTTTCCTCACTGTCAAGCTTTAAAGACAAGCTCTTTCTTGTGAAACCACCTATAGATTAAAATAAGTTCATAAGACAGGCACTGTGATAAAAGTCTGATTTTTCAGATGTGTAGAGATGGCTAGAAATTAACCAGCCATTGCTCCCTAACTTGCTTACTTCTGTAACTGCTGTCACAGGAGCAAGATTTGTGACCTCTTCAATTGCTTCCATAGATAACATCACTATTGTAAAAACCTAAGACTGGTCTTCAAGGTATCTTTCTGATGTTACTAAAAGCTCGGTTCTTGTTTCTGAGGCCACATAAAACAAGCAAACAAGCAAACACACAAACGTAAACAGTGTGGTTAAGGAAAAGGAAAGAGAAATTTATTAACTTACCAGCAAAGGAGGAGAATGTCAGAGTCCCATCTTATATTATCAAATTCCTCCCTCATAAGCAAAAATACAGAGCTTTTAAAAGGGGGGGGTGTTTCAGGTTTAGGGTATTCTCCTTCAACTATGGTTGCTGGTTCTGACACTTTCATCTCTGATAAACATGGTATGTTATCTCTGCTGGGACCTCCCATGGGTTCAGACCTCCCAGGACCTCTGCCCCCCAAACCTCTGCCAGGGTAGTTCTGCTGAGCCATCTCCTGTAGTACAGAGAACAAAAGACACATCCTGCCCCATCTGACTACTGGCCTGAGGCAGGGATGCAGGTCTTAGTTCTCTAAAAGGGGGAGGGTATTTTAAAGAGACAGAAAACTTCCTCCCTGCCCTTTTAGGATATCCTCTCTGTTACAGAGACTTACCAGTTGGAGAGTAAAAAACTATCAACAAGACCAGTGTCCACACAAGGTAACGGATCCAACAAGTCTTCCAATCCTATAACCAGAAATTCATGCATGAAGACAATTACTGCTTCTCAACCTATGTACACATTCCCAGAGAATCAGTAGACCTAATTCCCTAGCCCTTAATTTATAAGTCTTTAAAATATTAGCCCCCAAATTCTCAAAGATGTGGATTTAAGAAATTTCTCTCATCTCCCTGCTTGGCACATTGTGATGTTAAACTCTTTCTGCTTCACTGCCTGTTGCCACATTGGCCTCTATCTGGGCAGTGGGCAAGGGATCCGTTAAATGAAGTGAAATAGTGAAAGAGTGAAATAGTTTGGAAGTGGATGGCTCATCTGTACCAATAGGCTAAGGTGAGATGCGACAGACATTGTGGGTAGAAGTGGCAATAAGCACCCAACTGTCATTAGCAAAGTTGATTGCTAATAGATTTTAGGAGAAATTAAGGATATGTAGTATATGTTAGAATAGGTATTGATAAAATTTTGGTTAGCAGGAGCTACACTTGCTGAAACTAACCATGGGGTTTTGGTGACCTACTGGCCATCCAAATTAAGGACAACTTTGTTTTGTCACTCCATATATGGATTCCAAGTGCTGGTAAGGATAATAAAACACTGCTTTATCATATTTTCTCCACTGAATTACTAGTAGTAATGGAAAAATCATATACATTAATATTCCTCCTTCCTATTTTACAAGGGCATACATTTAACTAAGTTTAGGTGTGTCCCAAGCTACTGTACAGAGCACATGTAGCTAAAACTCTGCTGACTGCTTTGCTGGCACACACGTATAGACAGGAAAATGTTCACTTCTGCTATTTTTAGTTATTTCCCTGAAGTGCTTCTTTCTTGTACTATGAAGCTTGTCTACTGAGGGAAACAAAAAAAGTGACAGAAGGGAACCAGTATAACAGCCATTGAATAACCAGTAACAGTAGTAATCTTTGTTGCCCTGAAATACTCATTCTAATTTCTTCTTGAAATTTCCTCAACAGATGTTGCCACCACATCCCGCCTTGTGCCCAGGGATAAGCCTGACATTTCCATCTGACCTCTCCCATTATGCATTTCGTTCAGTAGTAGTTCAGCATAAAACAACAACAATAACAATAACAACAAAAACCTGTCATATTTCTCTCAGCATAAATAGACAGTTGGAAATTTGCCTCTAGTCACAATTGTAGTAATTTAAAACATTTTCTTGTAAAAACTTGTCCTTTTTCTCTAAAAAAACTTCTGAAAATAATCTATTTAAATGTATTCATTAAAAATGAATACATATCTGTTTAGAAAAAAAGTCTATGATGTTAGACTAGTATATGTACAGAATAAATAAAAAGGAACAAGACAACATTCTTCTCAACACCGGGTAAGGAGATTGGCCTCATTATATGCTAAGAACATTGAAGATTTAAACGCTGAGCAGTAATAATAACTTGGAAGGTATTGGCAACTATCTGATGTGGTAGCTGAGTCTTCAAAGGCCATTTCACTTCCTTTAAAGCAACTGAATCAACAAGGTGGAGAATGGAGAAACAAAGGCCATATTTCTTGAACACGGGCCCATTTCCACACTGCTTTAGCTGTGAAGGGAATTCTTTGTCAGAACAAATGCTGTGTGGAATACCATGCGAGGGGATAAGGTAATCTATACATCCATGCCTGGTAGTTTTGACAGAAACATTGGATGCAGGAAAGTCAAATTCATATCCAAGTGTCTATTCCAATGTCGACAAATGTTGCTCCTTCTATGTTGGGTGGAAGGATGGCTATGTGCCACCAGGTAGCTGGCTGATCCCCGTGAGGAAGGTAGATAATATTTAGTGCTCAGTCTTGGTCTCTGATGCTGGAAGATTGTGCACTGCTGTGCTGAGGCCAGGTTAGCCTTGGTGAGAGGAAGTTTATGTTGCTGAGCCCATGAATAACCTCCATTCTTGCTACCACTGCCATATTTTTGTTGAGCCCATTGAGTGAAGACAAGCATGACTTGTATCTACAAAACAGGTCTTTTAAAATACTTAAGTATTAAAATCTTCACTGCCGATGTTATTGCATCAATTGTGAGTCAGATTTTGAACTGGCTTTCCATATTTGGAATAAATTTCAAGTTTTTGTGGTATATGAACAAGTTATGCATAGCTAGATTTCATTGCTAATACTTTGTTGAAGGGATTCATGTCTATATTCATAAGAAAAATTGGTGTTTGATTTTCTGTCTTGAGAATAGCTTTACCTGATTTTATTATTAGGGTAATTCTGGCATCATAGATTACATTAGGGATTATTTCTTCTGTTTCTATGCTCTGGAAAACATGGTAGAGAATTGGTACTATTTCTCTTTGAAGTTTCATGAAATTCACCTGTGAACTTATCTGGGCCTTTTGCTCTCTCTTTCTCTCTCTCTCGTTTTTTTTATGATTAAGCTTTAAGTAAATTTTTAACAGGTTATGGACTATGTATTTTACTTCCTGCAGATTTTGGCAGTTAAAGTCTCTTCAGAAATTGGGTCATTCCTTAAAAAAAAAAAAAAAAAAAGGTTCCAAATTTGTGGGCATATGGTTGTTAGTCTTATACCTATATTGTCTTTTTAATGCCCAAGGGAATCTTAGTGATAAACCTCTTTTCATTTCTCTATTGGTTATTTGCTTTCTGCCATTTTTCTTACTTAATCTGGCTGTTTCATCAATCTTTTCAAAGTCTCAGCTTTTGTTTTTACTGATTTTCCCTATTATTTTCCTCTTATTTTATTCATTTCTGCTCTACTGTTTGCTATTTTTCTCCTTTTTCTTTTAACCTTAATTTTCTTTTTTCCTCTTATTTTTTAGGGTGAAAACTTAGGTGATCAGTTTAAGTCTTTTTTCCAAATAGTTGAATTTAATAATATAAATTTTTATCCCAGTATTGCCTTTTGCATCTCATTAATTTCAATAAGCTGTAATTTTGTTTTTGTTATGTTAAAAATATTTTTAAAATATTTCTTGACACTTCCACTCTGACCTATGAATTACTTAACAGTGTATTGTTTGATTTCCAAATTATATGGGATTTTCTAGCTGTCTTTCATTCATTTAATTTCCATTGTTGATGGAAGATATTTTATATATTTTCCATTCATTTAAATATATTTAGGTATATTTTATGGACTAGATGAAGTTTTTTTTGGTCAATGCTGTATTTCAGCTTCAAAAGGATGTGTATTATGTTACTGTTTCTGTACTATGTTACTGTTTGGTAGAATAATCTATAAGAATTGTTTATATCAAATTGATTAGAGGTGCTGTTTGGGTCATCTATATCCTTAGTAAATTTTGTTAGAAACATACTTTTAAGAGATTTTAATATATTTCGGGAAAATTGACCTCTTTATCTTTATGTAATATTCTTCATTCCCCTCATAGCCTTCCATATTCTAATGTTGTTTTTGAAATTAATTCTGTCCCTGAAGCTTTCTTTTGAATGTTAGCATTGTAGAATTTTCTGCACTACTTTCCTTTTAATCTCTCAGTTTTATATTGAAGAGGATTTATGAAGAATATGTGTAGCTGGGTTTTTATTTTATTCACTCTGAAAATCTGTTTTTAATTGGTTCATTTAGAGGCAGTTCACACTTAATGTTACTATAATATGGTTAGATTAATATCCAACATGTTTGTAACTACTTTATATTCCTTGCATCTGTTTTTTTGTTTCTTTTTTTCTCCTCTTTTTATATGCCTTCTCAGGTTTAATTGAGCATTTTATATTATTTCACTTTATCTCCTCTCTTAACAGACTACTTTTGAGGGTTTTTTAATTGGATACTTAGAGTTTACAATGTATGTTCTAATTAATCAAAAACCACCTTCAATTAACCTAACACCATTTTACCTACAGTTAATAAGTTATAGCAGTATATTCCCAATTTACTATTTTCATTTATTATGACACTTTTTTACTTGGTTCTGTTTCTCTTGTTCTATAATCACCTAATACATTGTTATTATTATTCCCTTATACAAATAATTATCTTTTAAATAATTTAAGAATAAAAAAATAAAATATACTATTTTATTCTCATTTACTCCTTCTGCAATGCTCTCTTCTTCATCAAATAGATGCAAGTCTCTTACTTATATTTTTTTCCCCTGAAGAATTTCTTTTAACCTTTCCTTTAAAGCAGTTCAACTTGCAATGAGTATCCTCATTTTAGTTTGTGCCCGTCTTTATTTCTTCCTCAGTTTTGGAGGATAATTTCCCTAAATAATTGAATTCTAGTGTGTAGAATTTTTTTCGCGTGTATGGTTTCTGATAAGAAATCCACTGCAATTCTTCTCCTTTTTCCTTTTTCCTTCTTGGCTTTCTAAGATTTTTCTCTTGGTATTTGGTTTTCTACCCTTTGAATATTATATGCCTATTTTGTTTTGTTTTCATTGTGTGGGATTCATTGAGGGTGTGAAGAATAAGGTTGTACTGATTGCTTTTGTTAGGTACAGTCCCTCTTATAATTGTGTCCCGCCCCCGAGAGGTGTGCCCTACCCTATGACCCCCCATCTCGCTCGTTCCTTCCCTCTCCCAGTCCCTTATTCCCCTGTCCCCCACCTTACATTAGCTCATCTACTGCCTTCATATTAGAATTAAGTACACTGGATTCTTGCTTCTTCATTCTTGTAATGTTTTACTAATCAGCATGTGTTCCAACTCATTCCTAATGTTTATCCTATTTGGTGTCTTCCTGAGCTTCCTGAATTGTGGTTTGGTGTAAGTATATTTAGGAAGTTTTTTGTTATTAATACTTCAAGTATAATATATGCTGTTCCCCATGTACTTTTCTGAGTGTGTGTCACTTCTTGATATTTTCTTGTAAAGCTTACAAAAGAATGGAATCCAACATACGGGGAGGGGGGGAGCCCAAGGTTTTTCTTTTTGTCTTCATAATACACACTCAGCCTAAAACAATTTGTTAAAATTATCACTTAAATGTTACTGCTAGTTTATGGCTTCAGCTGCTTCCACTTCAGGTAAGATGACTGTAGATTTACCTACATTCACCCAGATTCTACATTTTTGATGAGCACTTTGTCCTATAACCTCATTTCTCTGATTTGTCAAAGAAAAGCAATTATTATCTAGAGAGACTAACTTTTTCATATTATAAGGATGGGAGTGCTGATTTCTAAACTCTTTATAAGACAGAGCTAAAACTGAAAGTCTTTGAGAATAGAATTTTGATGTCTCTTAGATAAACCAAAGGGAAATGTTGCAATAGAGTTATGAATTGAAAAAGAATTATGGGGAAAAAAGGCCCAGTAACTGGTTAATTCTAGATAATAAAGCAGATCTGGCACACATTTTTCTACATGTTTAAGTTTCCAAATGTAGCTCAGAACTCAGACTTCCCACAGGAATTGCATATTTCCTGGCAAAAGAATTTGAGATCAATTGACTGAAAAAGTTCAACTCAGCTGATTGAATCCCCCTAATTTCAAGGACTATTGTTATATTGTAAGAAGGAGAGCTGAGATATGCATTTACCAGGATTTAAGTGTGCTCTCATTGCATTACACCACTGGTTCTCAAAAGTGTAGCACTCAAATAGCACCATGGAAATCATCTGGAAGCTTATTAGAAATGCACACTTTGGATCTTATCCCAGACATATTGAATCAGAAATTCTGGGAGTGAGGCCGAGCAATCTGTTTATTAAAAAGCCCTCCAGGTCATTCTAAGGCAGGCTAAAGTTTGAAAAACTGATTCACTATATCATATTACAGAATGATTTCAACTGTAATATCCCCCTAGAAGGGCAACATACCACATCCTGGGGAATGCTTCTCCTTTCCTTCCCTCATCTACAGGACAACAGAAGAAGCATATTTGACTTTACCACAGGCCAAAACTATAAGATAATTAATACAATTCTGTTGGTCCATTAGCAAGGTACATTACTGAAGAATGACCAATTAAAATGTCTTATTTGGCTTTAGGATTCATTTAAATAAGTTAATGTACCTAGATAATGTCTATTATTAAATATAGTCTGAAAAGTATAAAAAGCTCATTGGCCCATGAGAAAAAAAATAAAGTTGAAAACTTTATTTCAGATGTCTTCTTGTTTACTTACTGTACTCTGCCAGTGATTGCAGTCTATTCCAGAGATTCATCCCTAACATTGGGTTACTTTAAAAGTCGTGTATTACAATGAGATATCAATTTAATTTATGTTAGCTTGATTCTGCTTTGGTGGGAAAACAAAGAGTTATAACTATCACAACACATAGATCTTTCTCCCTATCATTAGGAAACATCTTCCTCATCTATAATGCTTTCTAATACTTATTTTTAAAAAGTCAAAATATTTTATATCCAGCTTCAAATGAAGATCTCAAACATAAGAGAAAGAGGTTCGGCATTACTGTGTACTTGTTCCAGTGAAACAGAATATTGTAGAAGGGCTGTGTCTTTGGATACAGTCTAACGAGTAGCATTGACAGGTCAAGGTCATAGAAGCAACAAGCTACATGTTCAGTCATCTTCGTTCAATTTTTGTTGCTACAATAATACAATACCTGAGCTGGATAATATATGGAGAAAAGAGATTTATTTTGCTAATCATTCTGGTGGCTGAAAGGCTCAAGATTGGGCAGTGGTTAGGGTATTATGCTGCTTCAACTTATGGTGGAAAATGAAAGAGGATATTGCATGTGCAGAAAATCAAATGTCAGGAAAGGAATCAAGAGAGGAACTGAGAAAACCAGATTCCTTTCAACAACCCACTCTCGTGGGAACACATTCCAGTGAGAGGGAGAACTCATTCACCCCTAAGGAAGGATACTGCTCTATTCATAAAGAATCTACTCCCATGTCCAAAACATCTCCCAATGGGCTCCCCTGTCAATACTGCTGCCCTGGGGATCAAATTGTAGCATAAGTTTGACAGGGAAGAGCAAAATCCAAACCACACATAGCAACATGCACATATTCACACACTCCTATACACTCACTCAGTTTTTTTGCTACTGTCCTAAATGCCAGTGGGCATTACACACACACACACACACACACACCCTGCAAGTGATAGGATATTGGCCTTCATCCCAGATGTCGCTTTATTTTTCACTCTAGACAGTTAAAATGAATATTTATATACATCATATTTGACATGTGTGAAACATTGTATCATATTACAACTACGATTAAAATACATGGAAATTAAAATAATGTGGAAAAAGTTTGATTGTTTAGTGCCGTTTTCTTAAGTAATATCTAACGCCTTGGAAACAAAGAAGTCAAATGAAAAGAAAGCTAAAGTTTCAAGAATTATTCTGCCACTTATGAGCTAGTCAGGTAGATTAATAAAGTCACCTTAGATCTCTTTAGTAAAGTATTTCCAATAAGACCCAAGAAAAGGAAAGCATTATGATATCATATTTATTGCTGCTTTGTTGAAATAAAAGTACTTAAAATCTTTTCATGAGATAGTAATTTTGCAGGCTCACTGCCCATTAGCAAAGAGCAAACAAATATATAAATGCTTAATTGTCAGCAAAAGAGGGATGTTATGGTGGTTTTTTTTTAATTAATTAACAGGTTAGTTAATTGTGAACAAAGTAAAGTGTGGGTGCACATTGGGAGTACTTAAGGGAGGAGTCATATCTTGATGTGCTTGTATTGCTAATAATAATGATTAAATACACTCAAAACCAACATTCAAGTATTAGGTATAAGTAAGTTAGGAATTTAATTAAGAAAATGATTGCAGAAGATGGGCAAAGGAAAACAGAAACAGGAGAGAAGTGGATGCAAGAACCCTGAACCTAGTGCAACACATGCTGTTGGAGGCCTGGCACTTTTAAAACTCCAGAAGCCTCTTGCTGAAATTTCATCCCCCTCCCCGGTGTGACTCTGCAGCTATAGAGATCTCTAAGCAGGCCAGGTTTGCCTGGATGGGGGGCTCCTGGCCCCAGAGGGAGTGCTTTTGTAAAGTTAGAGTATGCAGAATGTTTAAACTTTGTTAAAGACGGCAAGAGATTCGCTCTGGATCAGATAAGGAGATAAAATCTTCTGTCACCTCTGTATGACCAAAAGCATCCATCTGTCTGAGCAAAAACCGTCTCAACTATTGTCGCACCTGTGATTTGTGTGCTGGCCTAATTAGGGTCTTCTCTGATGTCCTGCTCTTGGAATGTTTTCATGGTTCCACGTTCTGTTTGTGTTAAAGATTCTAAATACCTTAGAGCAATAAAAGTAAAAACTAAATCCATCCAATTAACGTAGTTAGTTAAAGAAATAGTTTAGTTAGAAAAATGCAAGCACAGCAAGATCCAAATCAGAATTGTTTGCCTTTCCTTCATGAGATTTATGATCAAAACAATGGTGTCTGAAATAAAAATAGAACTAGCCTGGGACAAACTGTTGCATGCTGTGTTGAACCTCACAAAGAAGAGCATGCAGTCTCCTGACCCAGCTATCTCTTAAACTTTCTCTGTCTCTTGTTTTTTAAATTTTTTTTTCATCCTCTCTTTTCGAACAAGCCACTGGGAGGAAACCCATAGCATTGTTGGGGTTGGTACTTGATAGTGAAGGAGTTTTAATTAAAAAAATTATTATGGTAAAAGAATATACCATTAAATTTACCATATTGAGTATTTTCAAGTATACAGTTCAGTAGTATCAAGTACGTTCGCATTGTTGTAATACAGATCTCCAGAAATTTTTCATCTTGCAGTACTGAAACTCTGTACCTAAAACATGAATTTCCTCTCTTTTTTTTATTCTCCCTCCCCACCCATCTTTTGTCAACCACTTTTATACTTTTATTTTCTATAGTTTTGATGACTTTAGACACTTCATTTGAGTAGAATTATACAGTATTTGTCTTTTTGTGACTGGTTTACTTTAGTTAGCATCATGTCTTTGAGGTCTATTCATGTTATAGTATGTGACAGAATTTGTTTTTATCAGGTGAATATTTCATTGCATCTATATCACACAATTTATCCATTCATGGAAATTTGGGTGGCTTCTAATTGTTGGGTATTGTGAATAATAACCACAATGAACATGGATCTGAAACTAGCCCATTGAGTTCCTAATTCCTAGTGTTTTAGATACATATCCAGAAGTGAGTAGCTGGATCCTATAATTTCTAATTTTTCTGAGAAAACTTCATACTGTTTTTCATAATGACTGAATTATTTTGCATCTCCCACCACAATAGATAGAAGTTTAAATTTCTCTGCATTCTCAAAAACACTTGTATTTTCTTGCACCATTGATGGTTGCCATTGTAATGAGTGTGAGGTGCTATCTCACTGCAGTTTGAGGTTTGCATGTTTCTTATGATTAATGAATATAATCAGCATGTCATATGTCTGCTGGCCATTTGTATACATTCTTTGGAGAACTGTTTATTCAATCCCTTTATCCATAGTTAACAGACTTATTATGTTTTTGTCTTGCTACATTGAAGGATTTTCTTATATATTCTAAATTTAGGTATATCATTTATATATTTTTTTGCATTCAACAGCTTGTTTTTTTCACATTGTTGCCTTTAATCAATGGAAAATTTTAAGTTTGTTATAGTCCCATTTGTCTGTTTTAGTTGCTTGTGTTTTGATGTTGTATCCAAAAAATCTTTGCCAAATTTAATGTTCTGAAGTTTTCCCACTATTTTTTTCCAGTAATTTGATGGTTTTAGGTCTTATCCTTTAGATCACTAACCTATTTTGAGTTTATTTTCATATATATTCTAAGGAAAGGGACCAACTCTTTCATCTTACATGTGAATATCCAGCATTTCCAGCATGACTTTTTGAAAAGACTGTTCTTACCTTATTGTGTATTTTTTATTTTTATTTTTTGTTTGTTTTTTGGTTTTTGGTTTTTTGTTTGTTTGTTTGTTTGTTTTTGCAGTTTTTGGCTGGGGCTGGGTATCTTTCTCAAAGATCATTTGATCATATATGCCAGGGAGTATTGCTGGGATTTCTATTCTGTTCCATTGGGCTATTCTTCTGTTATTGATTTCTAGCTTTGTTCTCTTGTGGTCAAAGAAGTATATTGTATGATTGTAACTGAAAATTTATAAAGAATGGTTTTATTGTCCAAAATGCAGTCGGTCTTAGAAAATATACCATATGCACTTAAGAAGAATGTGTATTCATCATTATTGTGTGGAAGGTTCTGTACATGTCTGCTTGGTCCATTTGTTATAAAGTGTTACTCAAGTCCTCGACTTCCTTACTGATGTTCTGTACATTGCTCTATCTGTAATTGAAAGTGGGTAAGAAGGTTAATAGAATCATTATGTTGTTATCTATATCTTCTTTCAGTTCTGTCATTGTTTACTTCATATATTTGAGAGATCTAAGGTCAGAGGTATATAAACTTACGATTATCATATCTTTTTGTTGAATTTATAATTTTATCATGATTCAAAGTCTTTCTTTTCCTCTTTTGACTCTTTTTGTCTCAAAGAATATTTTGTTTCATGCAACTATGTTCACTCCTATTCCCTTTTGGTTCTCATTTATGTGTAATATCATTTTTCATCTTTTTAACTTTGGCTTATGTGTGCCTTTCAATCAGAAATGAATCTTTTGTAAGTAGCATGTAGTTAAATTCTGGGTTTTGGTTTTAACTTTAAAAAATATTTTTAAACACTTTTTTTTCTGTTTCCTCTATGTCACTGCTACTTAACTAATTTCTCAGGTACATGTGCATTTGTCATGGTCAGCAATAAAGGACTTAATATTTTCATTTAATTCACTCTTTTTTGTCTTTCTGTCTTTCTTTTAGATTTATTATCTCTCCTTTCTTCTCTTATTTTCCTTTTTTGTCTTCTATTGATTTGTTTTTCTGACTTGGTCAGATTGTTTTTTCATTTCTTTCTATGTACCCTCTATAGATAATGTCTTTGTGATTACCACAGCAACTACGTAAAACACTTAAAATTATAATAGTGTAGGACACTACTATAAGAAGGACTCTAGTTAATATATGCAATTATTATAATGTAGTTGTTTATACCCTCACATTAATCTGAAATTAATAAAATAAATAAAATTACAACAACCTATTTTAAATTGAAAACAACTTAAATTCAATCACATATAAAAACTCTACTCCTTTTCACCTATTTTCTATGAATTTATGTTATTAATAACACAAATTGCCTCTTGTATTGCAGATTTATTAGCATAGATTTTTAGTTACTTTTTCTGCTTTTATTTTAAGTTGTATACAACATTTAAAAGTAATTTATGCATCCATACTACAATACTACAAGATTTTATATTTGTCTATATATTTAACTAGGAGTTTTATATTTTCATGTGGTTTGGGGTTGCTGATTTTGATCTGAAGAATTCCCATTACCATTTCTTGTAGGGCAGGTCTAAAAGTTTGGACATGTGCCCCATTCTTCTCTTTTGCTTCTCAAGAAGCAACAGAAGTTGAGTATTTTCTTCCAATCAGGCCTCACTTTCCTGTGTGCCTGGACTTTTGCAACTATTTTCCATGACTTTGTTTTTTTAATTCCCTGTAGTGCAGAAACCTCTGAACCGATTTCTAGACTTGTCACAAAGGTAATTGTCACATGCATTGTTGTTAAGCTGTTTTTGTCATGGGCAAAGGAGGGGCTGGAGCTTCCTATTCTGCCATCTTACTTATATCATCACTCCTTGAAAGATTGTTTTAAATCTGACGAAGGAAAGGTGGATTTACGTGCACAAATATAAATCCAACAATAGTTTTTCGGCTGTACATCTCAAAACTAATGAATTTTATTAATGGTAAAAGGGTTATTCTACACAGCACAAAATGAAATAATACGGGTAACATTTTGGGTAGAAACAGTATCATCTAGGATAAAATACATGCTACCGCTTCATCTTTTGATTTTGGATTGCAGTCATTACTTAAAAGAAAATTTTGCTTTTATTATAACTGTACTGAATTTCTAATGCAAAACAATCTATTTGATGTGGACAAAAGACAGTTCTTAGTGACAGCAGGGAATGAAAATTCCCGGAAAGTTGATAATATGACTTTTATAATTTGAGTAGACTCTCCATTGACTCTATAGTGGCTTTCATTAGAAACAATATCAAAAGAAGAGTTGAGGCATGCAATTTAATACATGTTTTAAAACTTAGGCTCTTGGGTTAAGCAATTCTGGGTGAAGACATTGCTACTTAAATTTGAATGAGCTTCTACAAGTTATTTAATCTCTCCATCAGTTTTTCATATATAAAATATTATAAAAATCATACCTCCTTTTAGGGCTGTTCTAAGGATTAAATAGCATTAACAGTCATAGCAGTAGCAGCAGCCGTAATAATAGTAATATAAGCAGTAGTGGATAACATATATTCACTACATACCATGTGTTTGGCAGAGTGTTGAGGTTTACATGTATTAACTTATAGCACATTTTCTGGAACATAATAGCAGGATTCAATAAATTTTAACTCATTGCCATTATTACTGCCAGTGGTCATGAAAAGCAGAAAATTGAGTTTGATTACAAAATTACATGATAGGTCAGTGGAAAAAAACCTGTGTTAAAGGAAGCAATAAGGAATTCTAACTTTAAGGAAAAATAATTCAATTTGTAACTGTAAGAACGAGTCTGTATATTTCACACATGGGCAAAAGAATTACTTTAAAGGAAAACTTGGGACAGGTAATATTTTATCTTCTCTCAGTTTTTTACCTGATACCTTCTTTTTATCATTGATA
This sequence comes from Perodicticus potto, assembly GCA_963574655.1. Classification (NCBI taxonomy): domain Eukaryota; kingdom Metazoa; phylum Chordata; class Mammalia; order Primates; family Lorisidae; genus Perodicticus; species Perodicticus potto. Next base: position 15,501 of record CAUYRH010106698.1, read on the forward strand.
TTGTTACTTTTCCATCATCAAGCTTCCTCTGACCATCAAAAGTCTCCTGTTTTATAATGATTCAATGGATCTAATTCTATTTTTTCATCCTTACATAATCAAAATTTTCAGGACTTATTATATTAGAGCTATTATCTATTTTGATGGCTGGTGATGCTTAAATAACTATTATTTTATACATTATTCAACTCATTAAATACTCATTAATACATGCTTTCGTACATATCTACTTTTATATCTGTCTAGCTATCTAGTAAGTTGACATGTCTATTTACAATAAAATGATTTTGAAAATCTTGAATTTTGTATTTCTTTCTTTCTTTCTTTCTTTCTTTCTTTCTTTCTTTCTTTCTTTCTTTCTTCCTTTCTTTTTTTTTTTGAGACAGAGTCTCACTATGTCACCCTCAGTAGAGTACTGTGGCATTACAGCTCACAGCAGCCTCAAACTCTTGGGCTTAAGAGATTCTCTTGCCTCGACCTCCCAAGTAGCTGGGACTACAGGCACAGGCCACAAAGCCAGGCTATTTTTTTCTTGCAGTTGTCATTGTTGTTTAGCTGGCCCAGGCCAGTTTTGAACTTACCAGCCTCAAAGTATGTGGCTGGTGCCGTAACCACTGTGCTACAGGCTCCAAACTGAATTTTGCATTTCTCCTGCTCAAGTTTTGGTAAACAGATGAAAAATATGTTTTGGTTTAGTGTTTCCTGGAATTCACCACATAAATTTCTTTTATACTGCCCACATCATTTATTCGGATGCCTCTATTCAAGAGTATCAGGAGATCCAGATTACTAGCAAGTATTTTCTATGTTTTTCTGTCCTAAAACATGACTTGACTCATGCCATCCTTACAGCTTTTTGAAAATATAGATGTCTGTGTTACGTTCTAAAGATTATGATTTAATCATTCAGTCTGTGGTATGACCTATATATTATTTTTTGTGGAAAAAAAAAGTGAACAGTTGATGTATCAGGACAAACGGGTTTTAGCAGCACTGATTTAGAAACTAAATATGGAGTCAAATTCTTGCTTTCAGTCAGAGGTCTCCACTCAAAACTAGAGCTCACATAAATGCAGTGTCCTTAGGACGTCAATATGTAAATGAGAATGGTGCCACCCGACGTTAGACGTTAGAATGAAAATATCCAAAATATCTATTATAACGAGTTTTTCTTTTAAGTTTCTCTGTATCAGTGCTTCGCAGACATTAATGTTTCTAGAAATTACTTTGGAATCTCTGTAAAATGCAGATTCTGATTCGCTAGGTTTGGGGTGAGATCTGCATAGGAGTGATTGTTAAGTACCAGGGCTCATTCAGAGAACCGGGTTGAACTCTAATAGCCTGGTAGTAACTCACTGCAACCCCAAATTCATTGGCTCAAGTTATTCTTCATCCCTACTTCTTAAGGATCTGGTACTACAGGGTTGTGCCACCATACCTGCCTAGTTTTTGTTTGTTTTGTTTTGTTTTTTGTAGAGATATTGTTGCACTATATTGCCCAGGCTTAACTCCTGGACTCAAGGCAATCCTCCCTCTTCAGCCTCCCAAAGGGCTGAAATTTCAAGTATAAGCCACCATGCTTAGCCATAATTTTGTATTTCTAACTAGTTTCTAGGAGTGGCTGCTAGACACTAGCCCATGTCTTCATCTTCTCAAGGAAAAATAATCTAAACTCACATAGATGTTGTAATGGTACTTAGAAAGTATTTAGTAAAAAAGAAACTCAAAATATATTAATTAATACAAAACTTTTTCTCATATAAATAAACCAATTAAGTCAGACAATTATAAAATCCCTTATTATAGGGTGGCACCTGTGGCTCAAAGGAGTAGGGCGCTGGCATCATATGCAGAAGGTGGCGGGTTTGAACCCCCAGTCCCAGCCAAAAACGGCAACCCCCCCCAAAAGAAAACAAAAGAAAAAAAGCCCTTATTATAGTGTGTAATTTAAGATGCAAGAAAAATTCTATTCAGAGAGATGTCTCAGAATGACTGACTAGAGCCGTCACGCTAATATTAGTCCTTCTACAAAGGTGGGGAAAATAGTAAGTAGATAATCATGGTTCAAATAATGTTTCTAAGAGAGAATGCTAGAATTCAACAGCAAGTTATCAGGAAAAACCCGAGGGATGTACGGAGAGGGAAATGAGGCAGCCACCTCCACCAGAATTAGGATCCCAGAGAGTCTCAGTGCAAGTAAGGGGTAAGTGAGGAATAGTCCTCGTATTCCCGCTGGAGACTCCTGAAATCCTAGCCCTCAAGCTTCATGGGCTCTGAGAGCAGTGAGGAGACGCCTGCTGCAGAGCAAGACAGCACCGCATCAGAGAGCAAGCACATGCAGGGTCACAAATCCCCCCCTCTGGGCTCAGAGCAGCTGAAGCAAAGCACCATTTTGAGATGCCAAGTCCCACCAGACTGCATCCGCCTCTGGGAACCGGCAGCCCCTGGCATCTCCTCCACGTGCCTTGACCCCTTGAAATCCCCCTTTGTCCACCCAGAATCTGCAGTTGTGGCACACTAGTTGCACCCAGTGAACTGACAGGGTTCTCAGCACTGTCGCATGAACAGTGTCTTGCAGCCTGGAACACAGGAATTGCATCACACCAGGGAATTTGTCCTGGGGACAAAGACAGGAAGAACACATTCTCCCCAAAGACTAATCCCTGACCGCCAGGCACTGGTGCCACTGAAAGCAACACTGTCCCGACCAGAAGCAGGACCACTACGTGTTTCTACATACACTAAGGATGGGCCTTCCCTGCCCACCACCTTTGCTGCTACAGTTATACAAATACTTTCTCGGGGGCCTGTGCCCACTACAGCAGACCTAGGTACAAGACTGCTGCCTCGCACTGCCTACCCCAGTGCTGAAGGATGCTTCCCAGAGGTCCTGAGATCATGCCACCCCATCCAGCACCAGTCGTCTGCGCATGCCTCCTGGGGCTGAGGATGGACCCGCCCACACTGCCGCGAACATCACAGTCTGGGCACTCACCCTCCTGTGCTACCTGGAAGCCTGGAGACTGGCCCATGCAGTCTGTCTCCGCCGCTCCTAACACAGTGCATGTCATCTAGAAGCCTGAAGGTTGTCCAACCCCTGCTGTGGCCGTCCCGCACCACACAGAAGGCCGAGCGTTTGAAGACTCCACCCATCACACTGCGCACCACTGGCACTGCCAGCTCGCTAGCAAGCTGCACAGAGGCCTGTATGTGATCCTGCTCATGTGCACTGCCCAGGGCCCCAGGATAGGCACACTCAGCCAACCACTGTAACTAGGGGGACTGGAGGATAAATTACCATTCATGGAGTCTTCATCTTCAGTAAAACCATTTGAGAGCCCAAACAAAAAAACCACAGCTTAAGCCACTCCTGAAATCCCAGACACCATGGACACTGCATATGGCTGAAGAACACACAGAGATTACACTATTGCAAATACCCAGAATGAGAGCCAAAGAGCCCTACCCAACCAACACCATGGATACATAATCACAAAATAGTCATCCCGATTCTAACAATTGGAGGAAGTGAGTCTTATGCCAGATGTGCAAATAGCAACATAAAGACATAAGAAACGTGAAGACTCAAGGAGCACAAAACTTATTCAGCCTCAGATTGTAATGAAAAAGAAATTTGTAAAATGTCAGAAAGAAGATTCACAATCATGTGGCTTTAATTTGCATTTGCCTGATGAGCATCTTTTATCTGTTTATTGCCTATTTGTCCCTCTCCTTTTGAAAAGCTTCATGCTATTGAAGGAGCTTGGTGAGATAAAAGAGAACACAGATGAACAATACAAAGGACTGAGAAAAATAATTGAGAAATTCGACAAAGAGATAGATATTATAAAAGGAACCAAATAGACACCCTGAAACTGAATAATTCAATGAATGAAATCTCAAATTCATTTAATAAATATGCATCAAAGCCATAATGAGATATCATCTCACCCTAATTATATATGTTGGAGATAATGTGAGTCCAGTTCCAGAATACTTCAAAAAGTGAGTCATGGGTTTTTAGGTTTCCCAGTTCATATAAAAGTTATGTTTATACTATACTCTAGTCTATTAAGTATACAACAGCATTATGCCTAAAAAAACAATGTTCAGAGGATGGTGAGAATTTTTTTCCAGTATTTTTAATTAAGATATTCACACTGCTTTCACTATTGTTGTGTGGCATGCAACAATAGCTTTCATGATCATTCCAGAAAAAGTTCCAAAACTGTTTTGAAGGATGGACTAGGCGCTGGCATCAGTGTACACCTTCCCAACGGGAGTACATCACAGTTACATTCAACAACGGGTCGTGTAGGACTTTCTCTAGGGTGAGTTTGCGAACTGAATTGACAGACCAACGTTTTCTGCATCTGGATGTCCGTTACTCTTCCTAGACTTGGACAGTTTCCATCCTTTATTTCATTAAGTAGATTTTCTATTCCTTTGTTGCTCTCTTCATCAAAAGATGAAGGGCTCCGGGTGTATCAATATTTTGTCATTTTATGGTGTCCCATACATCATATGAACCTTGTTTATGGTTTTAAAATTCTATTTTCATTATTTTTGTTTGAAAGATTTATTTCAAAACATCTGTTTTCAACTTCCAGAATTTTTCAGCTTGACCCAGGCTCTTGTTGAAGCTCTCAAATGAACCTTTAGTAAGTCCAACTGTTTTGCTGATAGAGGGTTGTGATGGCTGGAAACGGGTCAGTGTGGTGGTCATCGAAGTTTGTGACAATTTCCTAAAATAAGACAATAATGATGAGTGCTGCATGTATTGAACTTCCCTTTCATAAAAGATTTCTCTGTAGCATGCAAAAGTGTTTGATAAAATTTTAGCCATACTAGAACTTCTTTCAAAATTAGAGTCGTTTCCCTCAAAACCTGCTACTGCCTTAAAAATAATGCTTATGAAATATTATAAATCCTTCTGGGTCATTCCAACATTGATGGCGTCTTCACGATGATTAAGTTCCAGGTCAATAAACCACATTCTTTACTCATCCTTAAGAAGTTAACCTCATTCTTTTGAATTTTCTGATGATTTTACAGCAATTCAGTCACGTCTACAGCCTCTGTTTCTAATTCTAGTTCTCTTGCTATTTCTACAACATCTGGACATATGTTCTCCACTGATCTCCGGACCCTTCCAAGTTGTTTATGAGGGCTGGAATCATAAACAAACGCCCATTAATGTTGATTCTTTGGCCTCCTTCCATAAATCACAAATGTTTTTAATGGCATCTAGAATAGTTTATCCTTTCCAGAAGTTTTTCAATTCCTTGCCCAGATCCATCAGAGGAATCCCCATCTATAGCAATTTCACGCATACAATTATAACACATAAGTAAGAAGACTTGAAGGCCTGCAAATGAATGCTGTGTTAGCAGGCATGGAATCACTTAAATATGCTTAGGTTCCGCCACAAGACCTTTTTTGGTGACCCAAGTGCATTACCAATGAGCCATAATATTTTGGGGGAAATTCTTTTGTCTAACGAGGAAGTCTTCACAGTGGGCTTAAAGTATTCAGTAAACCTTTTAGTTTGACAGTTGTGTTGTCAACTAGGCTTATAGAGCACAGGCAGAGTAGATGTAGCATATTTCTAAAGGGTCCTTGGACAAAAAATGGCAAATGAATTCTGGCTTCAAATTAAAGTCATCAAGCACATTCGCCGCTAACAAGACAGTAAGCTTATCTTTTGATCTTTAAAACCAGGCCTTGAATTCTCCTCTCCAGCTGTGAATATCCTAGATCTCAGATGATATCTTCTTCCTGTATCAGGCTATTTTCTCTCCTTTGAAATCTGTTGTTTAGTGTAGCTACCTTCATCAATTATCTTAGCTAGAGCTTCTGTATAAGTTGCTACAGCTTCTCTATTAGCACTCGCCTCGCCTTTCAGTTTTGTATAATAGAGACTGTTTTTCTTGAAACCTCGTGAAGCTACATCTACAAGCTTCAAACTTTTCCTCTGGAGCATCCTCACCTCTCTCAGCCTTTATAGGACTGAAGAAAGTTAGGGCCTTGCTTCAAGTTAAACTTTGTCTTGAGGAAATATTGTGACTGATTTTATCCTCTGTCCAGACCACTAAAGCCTTCTCTGTGTCAGCATTAAGGCTATCCTGCTTTTTTCTATTTGTATGTTCACCCAAGTAGCCCTTTAAATTTTCTTTAAGAAGTTGCTTTCACAAGCTTTTGACCTGTTGTGGCTTTTGATGTGCTTTGCTGACTAAGTTTCATCCTTTCTAGCTTTTGATTTAAAGTGAGAGACGCACAACTTTTCTTTCACTTGAACACTTAGAGGGTCATGTAGGGCTGTTAATTGACTAGTTACAGTACTGGGGTGTCTCAGGGCATAGGGAGGTCCAGGGAAAAGCAAGAGAGGCAAAGAACTGGTAGGGGAAGCAGTCCGAACAGATGCAATATCTATTGATTAGGTTTGCATTCTTACATAGTGTGGTTTGTGGCACCCCAAAACAATTACAATAGTAACATCAAAGATCTCTGATTGCAGAGAACCATAAAAGATATGATCATAATAAAATTGTGTAATATTGTGACCAAAATGAGAATCATAGAAACAAAGTACGCTCCTGTTTTTAGGAAAAATGATACGGTCAGACTTGCTGGGCAGTGCAGGGCTATGGCAAACCTTCATTTTCTAAGAAACACACAGGTATCCCCTGCAGCCTGCAGCTGAATATGAATGCCTATCGCTGGTGGTGGATATCATGGAAGTTATGCATGGACCTTTTCTTTTTTTTCCCATCAGCTTTTGTTAAGTGTTTGTGTGTTTTAATGTGGGACTCAAGACAACTCTTAGATAAGCATTCGTAGGCCGTGGTTGGACACCCCGGGGTAAAACATGCCTGTGTTTCAAACCAATGTGATCACTACAGTTTGATTGCTAACAAAACGGTTTTTATTTTTTTATGTAAAATTATATTAAACTAAAAAAAAAAAATCTTTCAGATGACCAAGTGGTTATGCAAGTAATATTAAAGAATCACAAATGTCCTAAGTTGATTATGTTTTAAAAGTTATTCATTTCATTAAAATATACATGAGCAAAAAATTTCTGAATAACTTTTAACAGCTTAGATACACAAGAAACTTTGTAGCTAATATTTTTTATACTTCCCTATTATCTACATTTAAAACCATTGACAAGCACAATGAGATGATCTTTTAAATCACTCATTATACATGATATTCTATTATCTTACATCCATTATAACTTGTTAGAAACTTTTAATAATGCATGACTCCAGAAGGCAATTCTCCATAATAGATACAGATGCTTAAATATTACTTCATCTATATTTTATTATTTTATGGAGCATACTGGCAACTGAGCCAGTCATTTTGTCAGAAATGAACATTTACTAAGCAGTTTCAAGATCAAGCAAAATATTAAATATGAGATCATTAAATAGCAAATCAATTTTATTTTTTAATTTTATTATCTTAGTGAAAAAAAATTATTTGAATTGTTCTTATGAATGTAAAAATCCCCTTAAAAGGTAAGATCATCATTTATAGTTGATAACTATCAAATATGCATCATATAATCTTAATCAGAATGCTACAATATAATGAGGCATACATATTTTTGGCAGAATTGCTTCCATTATTTTTTCTGATCATCATTCAATAAAAATCACATTCTTATCAAATTATAAGATGTACCATATAAATGAAACCCTAATTATTTGAATATGATTTTAACTTCATTTGGTTTGCTGATATAAAATCATTCTAGCTTGGAGGTATTTGCAAGTTCATCTTCCAAAAACTAGAAACATGAACCCTATAGGAGAAAAAAAATTCTAGTATTTGAATAAATAGTCTTTTAAGAAATTAAAATCAACATTGCCAGTGTTGAATAATATGATAAAAATTATTTTTAGTATAGCTGTGAAAGAGTTTTATTAACTGCTTGTAAAATGACGATATTATTACACAGTTTTTAAGAAGGTCATATAAAGTGGAAAATTTTCTGTGATCATTTTCAATACTTATGAAATTGACAAAAGAATAAATAAGTTATTATGGCAAGTATTTGCTGATAGCTTTTCCAACACTAGAAACTAAAACACGTTTATGCGAAATATCCTTGTTTTCAGTATGGTTGCAGGAGTATTCTCTAATGCTAGGATTTTAGAGGGGATTCCTTGTAGTTGTTTGATAGTTGTCATTGATACATGGTATTCGTCTAATAAATAAATTATGTTTAAATATTATTATACTAATTATTTTTGTAACTATTTTCTGTACTTTAAATTATTTAATCCATTGTAAAGTGTTGATCCTTCTCTCAACATGATATTTTGCCTGATCCTTTTTTTGTTTTTAGGATTCATCATTATATATTCTTTATTTTCATATTCATTTGCCTTTCTGATTTTAAAGAAAATTAAAATATTCTTACAGGCCCCAAAGTGTTCTGTGGGCTGTGTGCACTGTGCCAGCAGTGCCTCCCAAAGAAGTCAGCTCTGTCTGGGAAGGGCCTCATGCAGCCCAGGGCACTTCCTGCTCAGACATCTAAGGCTCTTCTTATTTCTCTGCCCCCAATCCTCAGCGAAGGCTCAGCGTCTGTCGGTTCATCTCTCTCTTATTACCTAACTCCAATGGTCTTCATCCTGACCTTGGTTCTTGACACATCACCTTGCCAGCTCACCTTTACCAATAGCCCAGGAGACGCTGTTGGCGGTCCTAATGAAACCACACGCAAACCATTTTCCCCTCTCCCACTTTGTCCTTAAGACAAAGACACAAAGGATATGACTAGCCCACCCGTGAGAAGTTCTCACGGAAAGACCCCAAGCTGACTGGTGGCCTGTGGAATGTGCCAACCTCAGTGGCCCATATGAAAAAGATCTCTAACTGCCCCTGGGTGCCATCTTTGCACTGCCCAGGTAAGTCACTCTCCCCTTTAGTTAATTTACTTATTTTATTTGTTTGTTTAATTTTTAATTAAAAGCATAACTGTATACATTTAAGGGGTACAGTGTGATTATTTGATATACAGTGTGGAATGCTTAAATCTAACTGATTAACATATCCATCATCTCACTTTCTTATTTTTTGTGGTAAGGCATTTGAAAGTTACTCTTAGTTATTTTGAAATATTCCCTTGCATTCTGCACTTTCGGTAAGATTTAAGTTTTCATGGCTTTGTTAAATAGATTTTTTTTGTTATTTCTGTCACATATCATTCCAAATGGAATGATTAAACTTTTGTTAATTGGGATGGCAAATAAGCTTCATAGCAAGAAAAATACATTCTTCATTGAGAAAATACAGATAAAACCGTTTATTCTGCATCAATTCTGTCAGCTTATAACAGTAACATTTGCATTATACAGTTTGTATGTTTAGTGTAAAACAGATACACTGTTGTAAACCAGGGAGTGTAAGAAAACTGAATATGATCCCAAAGTGAAGCAATTCAAATTATTATAATCTGATGTCCATCTCTGGTACTGAATGTAATGTTATTATTGATCCTATGTATTGATTAGTTTAGTCCACAGACTTGAATTTGATTCTACTCACGCAAATGAATAGTTCAATTATGTTTTCTTTCCCATAGTTTAAAATATTTTAAGAATTTCTACTGTAAAAATATAGTACATATCTTCAAGAAACTATAACCAAGTCAATATAAGATTCTTCATTCTTCTATATGCTTTTGTTTGCATTTCAATTTAATCCAATAATTGTCAACACAAATGTTCAGAAAACTAATGTAAATATTTATATTCTAAGCCATCCCAACATTCACCTGGTCTTAGAAAGAAATATTCTGGAAGACTTGGTTCAGTGAAGGTTTTCAGAGTTGTTTCACTCTTTTTATCATAAAAGGAGAACTAATCCAACTTGAAAATATTAAAAAAGTCATACATAAAAAGTAGAGCTAAAAAAATTCAGGTAGTGTCTTTCTTTAATTCTTAAAGCATATAATCGAAACATATAAAAACAGAATTATTGACTCTTTATTCACTCTATCCTGAGATTAAAGCTGCAGCTTTTTCCACATCTAAGCACTATTAGAAAAATGTGTGTAATGTTCAATAAAGTTGTACTAATTATTGACTATGAAGAGCACTCAATAAGTGTTTTTTTTTTTTTACACTAAGCATGTTTGTAAAATATGCCTACAATTATATTAAAACTGCATTTTTCACAGAGGACTAGTTTTTTAAATTTGAGTAAAATACATTAAGGCAAGAATTTTGGTACATACCTTCCTTTTCCCTTTCCCTGGCCTCACAGTTGGATCAGTCAGCAGCCACGGAGATTGTGTGCATTGCTTTATTAATTAAGGAAAAGCGGGCAATAACAAGTCTATTAAGAATATAAATTGGAAAACATTATGTGTATGTTAGTGTCAGCCTTGTGCAGTATCATGTTATGAATATCCTATTAATCAGCAATGGGTTATTATCCGCCAAAAGCGTTTTAAAGTATTAAGTTATTTTAGTATTATTAAATTGATTCACTCTGAAAAATATTTAAACAATAAACAATAAGCACTTGCTTGCTATATATCTAGCATGATGTTAAGCTATGCATGGAACATATGGTTTCTTATTTACTTAGTTTGATTTATTCACTAATTTTAATAGATAAGTTTATGAGAGTATATTTGTGCAAGGAAAACTGCTTGCATAATTCTCATAGGGATATGATTCAATGTCAATATATTACTGAACTGTGGCATGGGCAAATACAGAGGAACCTCTGTAAATTGACCAACCACAGGAGTGTAAGAAACTGGTAAATATACAGAGATGGTCAACATAAGGAACAAGACCTAGTGTATGAATATGTAAATGTGGTGCATGTCTGGTCTATGAAAAGTGGGTCAACTTAAGGAGATAGTAATGCAGAAGGGAGTCAATCATGGATGTTCTACAGTACATAAGGGGTTAAAGGAATTATTACTTGAATAAATTATTGTTCTCCTTGACCAAATTCCACTTTCTTAAAAAAGTTGATTTTTATAAATAATCTTTAGTTGATATCCTATCAGCCATTATTTAAAAAAATAGTTTAAAATTTTCTTAGTGTCATACCGTGATGAAGAAGCTTTTATTAAATTACACAGTTTTCACGTTAAGAGGTGTCTCGTTCAATTTTTTATTGTTCTCAGAAATAATCACACTTCTCCTGAGCAGTGTATTTGCGTTCGCATAAGGTCATGGTGAGTTTAAAACTAATCACCTTAGACTTTTCTATTGATTGCTGGAAAACAATGTTAAATATTTACCAAAATTGTACTCTGAATTCATCCAACTACTGAATGGATTTGCTTCCTTGTATTTCCTTCTCTCAGAAGTCTTTTAAGGTGTCATTTAAGATTTAAGAAATTCGAGCAAATAATATAACAACAGAAAGTATAAAAACAAAAAAGCAAAGTAGGCAAGGGTATGAAAAAAAGTTGAATATGTAACCATGATAGCAAACAATTCTGTGAAAATAATGATACAGTATAAACTCCTAGACAGAGGCCCACATGGGCTTCCCACTCAGGTTTCCCCCTTTGGCTTGCTGATGGTTGTGACTTTCTCCCGTCAGCCCTTATCTTTTAATCTTTCAATAAAATCTGTCCTTTCTCTTACTTGCATAGTCCAAGGGTTCATTCTTCCATTCTGAGACTGACAGAGAGAAAGAGAAATTCCAGATATAATAATATTAGCTTTGTAGAACAACCAACCTACAATGTTACACAACTTATTATGTGAACTAATTTACAAAGAGGTAAAAGCTTGGTCATGGCACAATTTTTCTTGATCCTCAAATTTTTATTTTTAAAAATTTTTTAAATATAAAAAAAACATTGTATGCTGTAATTAAAATTATCTTTATTGAAAATACAATGACCTAATACTCTCAGGTTTCAAGGCAACTGCCTTTCACCTAAAATTTCAAGATTTTGGATAGCGGTCTATTTCCTCAGTTCTTGGAGAATTCTTGGTTGAAAAATGACTAGACTCCCAAAATATAGTTTATTGAAAAAGAGAAATGTAGGTTTATGGAGTAAGAAAGTTTACAAAGCAGGATACCTTCTCCATAGGCAGGAAAGAGGCTGCCATTGTCATAACAAAGAAAAGGCATGGGTCATAGCTGCCATTTCTCTTTTATACTTCCTATAACAGAACAGCTTCCTGGTTCAGAGGTCATCTTGAAACTTGAGTCATACTGTGAATATAGACTCCCATGAGCCTCTCTGAGAGCCCATTGGGAGGTGTGAACTGCTAATAATCAGTATTATATCATTAAGGTAATGAAGTAATAATCTTAAGGGTGTTTTATGCCACCTTTAAGACTCTATTACACCTATTGCTAGGCTACAGGGTTTTCTACATCCTTTTGAAGTTGGCACACTAAGCTCTGATTGTAGGTTGGTAGGATGTTCTTTCCTCTCCAAGTGTAAGTAATCACTGGGGAACAAATTAAGGTGGATGGCAATGAGATGGAAGCCTGGGGCCCCACCTTATGCTCCTTCCCAGGAGAGCTGTTCCTAGCTAACCAACTGACAATATCACTTAGGGTTTCTTACATGAGTTAGTAATACCTCATGAAAGCATAATTTGATTAAAGGATATGTACTATAGAAATAATAAGATACACCACCCTGAAAGACTGTGAAAACTTAAAGGAACATTTTGTATAAACCAGAGGAACATAAGAATTTTTTCACCCTTCAGGCAATCTTCTACACATATCGTTTCTTTGAAATAAGCTTTTGATAAACATTGAATGGTTGTAAGATTGAAATTATCCCCCCCGGCTAATGCCTGGAGTGTAGCTCTTCTCTACAGCTTTTTGGTTGAAATCTACCTCATATTCCCAATCAAATATGATGGCATTATAAAAATACACACTCTTTTATGAAAATTGAGAAAGCTAGTAAGAGGATAGGGTGAAATACCATGTATACATTCCATATTATATCCATTTTGCCTTAAGTCTAAGAATGTGTGCATACAAACACAGGATTTTTATTTTTAAAAATGAATCATTGGCCAGTTGTGGTGGTTATTGCCTATAATTCTAGCACTCTAGAAGTCTGAGGCAAGAGGATCTCTTGAAGTTTGGTGCTGAAGACCTGAGCATGAGCAAAGCAAGACCCCTACGCCACTAAAAATTAAAAAAAAAAAATAGAAAAATTAGATGGGTGTGGTGGCACATTTCTGTACTCTCAGCTACTAGAGAGGATGAGGCAGGAGGATTGCTTGTGCCCCAGGAATTTGAAGTTGCCATGAGCTCGGCTACGGCCATGACAGTCTCATCTACTTGACAGAGCCAGACTCTGTCTCAAAAACAAAAAAATTTAACCATTACCAGTAGATATACTAATAAATCTATCAAGAATCTATATTGCTCAACTAAATGTAATGTAAACAAAATTATTTTGAAATTTTTTGTTTGTTTGTTTTTGGAGTTTTCAGCTGGGGCTGGGTCTGAACCCACCACCTCCAGTATATGGGGCCAGCGCCCCACTCCTTTGAGCCACAGGTACGGCCCTTCTGGCATTATTTTTTCAAGCAGCAATACACAAAATTTGAAACTCTCCACTACAGTCATTTGTCAATAAACTATCAATCATATTTCAAATTAGCACAACTAGTTTGGAAGAGAAACATAATAGTAGATATATACATATGGAAACAGCTGTCACATCCTAGTGATAAAAAATGCAGTTTTTTGATTCATTACTTTCATATATAAACTTAAGTTGTCACAGAAAATTTATTCAATCTTATTAAGTAAGCCTTAGTTCCTTCATCCATATATCAGAATGATAATTAATTTGAGTGTTAACCAAGTAGATGAAAATTATTTAATATGATCTATAGAAGGAATTGCTGCAAAGTTTAATTAGACTCAGGGTGTACTGAAGGAAGGCTTGAGAAACCAGGGCAAGTATAAAATATCTGAGGTTAACATTAAAACCAAAGTTAATAGGATGATCACTAAATAAACTGAATAAATATCCTAGAGAGAGGAAAAAAAAAAAAAAAAGACACAACCATCTATCAGTAATGTTGGCTTCCTAAAGAAAAATTTTCTAATTCTAAAATTTCAGTTTACCTTGCAGGATAAGTCTCTTTTATATTCTAAATTTGAAGCTCATCGGGATAACAACATGCTCCAGCTCCAGACACATATGGTCTCTGTTATCCTTCTCATTCTGTTAAAATGCTGATGAGGGGGAAGATCCACTTATACAACAGAGAAGTCAGATCAAAACTTCACAGAAGTTGAAGGAACACTTTCCCACTGCTAGTGGAATTGCAAACTAATACAGCCTTTTTGGGGAGAAGTCTGAAGAATTCTCAAAGTTCTAATAGTAGACCTTTCATTTGACTCTGCAATTCCATTATTAAGTATCTACCCAGAAGAACAAAATCATTTTACCACAAAGAAATTTGCACTAGAATGTTTATTGCAGCTCAATTCATAATTACCAAGTTTTAGAAGAAAGCTAAGTGCCCAGCAGCCCATGAATGGATCAACAAACTGTGGTATATGTATACCATGGAACATTATTTAGCCATTAAAAGAGATGGAGACTTTACATCTTTTACATTTACTTGGATGATGCTCAAATACATTCTTCTTAGTAAAGTATCACCAGAATGGAAATATAAATATCCAATGTACTCCATACTAATATGAAATAAATACATAAATAATCACATGTTCATAAGAACAATAAAACACTATTATAGTCCAGATAGGGGTAGAGAGAAGTGGGAGGAGGGAAAGGGAAGGATGTATGGCAGAAGGGGGGAGGGAATGAAGCGGGGTCTCACCTAATGGGCACATTGTGAGAGTCCATAACACACTCCCTGGTGACGGGGTCTTCTACAAATGGAACTTTATCCTGGAAGTGCGAACCATGTAAAATAAATATTGTACCTGCATATTATTTTCAATAAAGTTTAAAAAAATACTTCACAAAACATAAAATAAATAATCCAGAATTAATATTCATTTGAAGAAACCTCTTGGAATAACAAATAAATTTAAGAACATAGAAATAAGTGGTAAAATGAATCCTAAAAGACAAAATCAAGAGCAAATTCCTATCAAATTGCCAAGAACTAACAAAATAATAAAATGCTCTTTTGAGAACATATTTAAAATGCTTAGAAATAACAGATTCACTCTCTGTATTAGAAATAGACAATATTTCTAAGGACACAAAACCAAAAGACAAAGATTTGGAAAAAATGAGATAAAATTAGAAATTTAAGAACTATTTAGGAATATGACATCCAGCTAACATATGTGCAATAAATAGAAGAGAAAATGTAAGCAAAAATCATCAAGGCAAAAATTAAAAAATGTTATCAAAGATGAAGAACTTCTTGCATCTTCTGAATGAAAAGATCCATTGGAAATTAAACTAGACAGATAAAAACAGTTAAAATTACTCTTCAAAATTTTGCATGGAAATTAGTATTTAATGATACAAAATGAAGAATACAATGTAAGTGATAACAGCAAGATTAAATTTGTGGACAGTAGACTAAAAACAAAAAGAGCTGTAGATTCTTTGCCCTGAGAGAAAATATTATTATCCAATAGGTCCACCTTATTCTTGGAGAAAGATTCCAAGGCACCCAGTGTATGCCTAAACTCATGGATAGTATTGAAATCTACAGATACTATATATTTTCTTATTTGTACTAACAGAAGATAAAGTCTAATTTACAGATTAAGCAAAGTAAGGGCTTCACAACAATAACTAATAATAATATCGAACATTTATAACAATATACCATAATAAAAGTTAATATGAATGTGATCTCTCTCTCATTATACCTTATGCTATACCAGCTTCATGGGTAACTGAAACCATGAAGATCAAAACCATGGATAAGAGGGGAATAGTATATCTTTACCAGCAAAATTATTAACTGAATATGTAGAAAATTTAATACAGTTTTGATACTTATTAAAACACATATTTAGCATATTAATATATTTTATATATGAATTCTTAAATAATTTCTCTAGATAAGATATGTACATGTAATATATATTAGTTAATTTAGTCACTAAAATATATATTATTTGTATATAGGTCATACGTATATAGCAAGTAATTTCTTCATAAAAGATATAGATATATAGAGTGATCTTTTATGAAGAAATCAGTTGATAATATATTCCAGTAACATGAGAGTGAAAACCTAGATAGATTTTAAGACTTTAAGCTATAAAAAAATAGTCGATTTGGCTCAATAGTAAATAAATTCAGGAGAAATATGTAGTCTAACTAACAGGTAACCACTTACAAGAGGTCTAAATTTCCATTCACAGGAATTGGAAACATTATATGCATACACACACACACACACACACACACACACACACACACACACACACATGGAAGACCAGTAAGAGCTACATACCTCATTGCTAAATATCACTACGGTCGTTTTTGAAGTACTCCCCTTGACTATCTGGTGAAGATTAAGTACTTGGCAAAGACCTGTGTATTCAGTGCTAACACACTGTGAGAATGGCTCTCAGAATTTTGGAGAAAGAAATATTCTAATTTAGGCAAAATTGAAATATCAGAATAAGTCTAGTTGGTGGTAGTAGAAGGGGTTAAAAAGTTCAAGGAAGCAGACATGCTAGATGTGAAACTGGAGGGTTAATCAGAAATGTGTACTCTGTGTGAGGACCTTGAAGTCCATCCATTTATAAGACTGACATAGGGAGAGGGATGCAAGCATTACGTGGCCCCACAGTGGCGCCTGCTATCTATGTAGATGATTTCAGGGATGACAAGATGTCATATTATTAGACTTACTGCTAGTAAAAGACATAAAGAATTATGAAATAATAGAAGCCTATACAGCAGAGCCTAACTGTTAGAATCAAGGTAGAACAATTACTGTGACACATGATGATACCACAATTGCAGCTCCAAAGACTTGAGGTTATGGCCGTGGTTATTGAATATGGTGGGGAATATCGATGGTTATCCAATAATGATATGTTTTATTTCACTTTGAATGATGTTATAAATAAATCCCTTAGACAACAATTTACAAATACTAGAAATTTATTTCTTATGCTTCTGGAGGCTGGAAAATCCAGACCAGAGTGGCGGCAGATTTGATGCTCAGTAAAGGGTCCCTCTGTGCTCCATACATTGTACCTTGTTGCTGCATCCTCGCATGGCAGAAAGGGTGAGCTATTCCCTTGAGTATCCCTTAGAAGGTGACTAATCTCATTCACTGAAGACTCTGCCTTCATAAGTTAAGGTTCTATCTCTTAATACTGGCAATTAAATTTCACACTAAGATTCAACATATGAATTATAGACTGCCACATTCAGACCGTAGTACTGTGATGAAGCAAATAAGTAGAGAAATAAATACATAAAATAATGCATAAATTTTCATCCAAAGAACATAATAACTGAAAGAGAGGTTATCCTTAGTATAAAAACCCTGCATCACCATGACAATTGTATATAGTAATTATTTGTCCAATCTTTGTATGGGGGTCTCATCCAAACCATTTATATGTGCATTGGGGAAAGAGAAATATCTAGACATTTTTTTAGGATTGTTGGAAACATTCCAAGTTGCCATTGATATTTAGGAATCTCATCCTCTACTTCTAACTCAGACAAGTTACCTCAGTTGTGGGGAGGAGGAGTAGAGTAGAGGGATTGAGCTAAGTACTCTTCTGACTTACGTTGTACAGCAGAATACTCAGGTTGATGGATCAAAAGCTAGTGACTTAAACAGGTTATTTAAAATGATAGGAAATCACAAGAATTCCCTCCAATTCCCCCCCCAAAAAATGTTGAAACTTATTATGAGGAATGAGGCTAGGGGTAGTTGATTCTTATTTGATATTGTTTCCACAAAGCATCCATTATTTTCAGTAAAACCAGAGTCGGTAAAAATGGAGGGGTATGTCACAAATTATCAGTTTTATCCCTATAGTAAGGGTGAATGAAATCCAGCTGCTCTCTTAGAAGATGGTCTTGGGAGCATTACATTCATTAAATATGTTAATTTCATCTCTGGCTTCACTTTAAAACCCTGCCCACCCTGATTCCCTATGGTTATTTCCTATTTTGTGTAACTTTCTCCATAACATGGCATTCTACTTACAATGGTTGGCAATTACTTCTAATAGCCTTTGCTCTTTTTTAATTTATCCTGGTATTTTATCAATGTCTGTAAAATGCTTAACTACTCTCTAGATCAAGGCAGTGTAAACTTTATATTTTTAATTGTGCTTACTTGAATTTCTCCTTTGATGTCACAATACAAATTGCAATGTATGTGCCCTATCTGCACAATCTGATAGGTAATTCTCTCTTTCTACACTAACAAACACACAAGAAAGATTACAATTTTCTGAGTACATCAGAAACTACAATTCTTCTTAATATTCTAAATGTAGTAGAAAATTGATTATTATTATTTAACATTTGCACAACATGTACATGTGGTGCATGCCAAGTCCATGAGAATTAGGTCAACTTAAAGAGGTGATCAGTGTAAGGAATCAGTTGATATCAACCATGGAGGTTGATATTGTGCTACCATTTCAGATTATTTTTAAAAATAGATAATGTTTGTTGAAAGGATTTAAGTCTTGTATTTGGTTGAAACTGCATTCAAACTGACATTGTATGGATGAAGAAGGTTGATATTAGTACTCCTCCCTTAAGCCATTAGTCATCTCTCCAACTGAGATTAACGCACCACAATTATACTGACTTTGCCAGATTCTGAGATGTTCTAGGTGCAGAGTGAGGGATACCACATAAAAGGATCTTGTGGTAAGAAAGTCTTAGCAATTGTAAATTGACATATTTCGATTAGTTTGCTTGATACTGTGTTTGTTCTGAATTAAAGTATTTTGATCATAATTTTATGGATTTTTAGAGCATTTTCCTTTAGGTAGAAATATTCAAAGTCTTATTCTTTTTTATGTAGTTGTTTTATTAGCACTTACATACAAAGGCTTGGATTACTATACTAATGTATTATGTAGCCAAACTAAACCCTTCTGATTGCACAGAGTTCTAGTAAGTATTGTTTCTTTAATATTGTTTTGCTAATCACATAAATCTACCTGTCTAAAGAAAGACTGCTAAACCAATTAGACAATGGTTATACTAAACCTGATTCTCCTTCACTAATTGTTCTTTAATGATAGTTTTCCATTTTGTGGATAAGTGTGTTTAAATATTCAGAGAACAAATTATTAAAATTTTTGCTGAATGACTCATTTAGGAACACTAATTAGAACAAGAAAAACAGGGTTGCAATTTTCCAAAATAGTAACTGTGCCAGGTGAACTCAAGAAATGCTTCTGCTAACTGAAAACTTTTACATAGACACTGGCAAATAATACATGTAATAATGATTAATGGTTTTGTTCTGGATATTTAAAAATGAATTGCTTATGGCATGTCAGAACTTCTCGTTCTTGTTCAAGATTCTGTCACTTATAAATTTTACTGATCGACCTTTCATACGTATTTTAACTTATTTTGTCTTAATTCTTTTCTCAAACTATAACATGGAGATTACAGTGAAAACATAAATAAATCCACTGGAAAAGTGAGAAAATGAAAAAATATCTATTTAAATGGTTCTTTCTTAAACAATGTTTGTTTTTCATATTTAATATTAATTAAAAATAATTGCCAACCATTGTAAGTAGAATGCCATGTTATGGAGAAAGTTACACAAAATAGGAAATAACCATAGGTCGTTCTTTCTTTAGTTATTTTCCTCTTTTGAGAGAATAACTGTTTAAAATATGCTATGAGTTCCAAAGTTCAAAATAAACTCTTAATTCCTAATAACAGAAGAATAGAGAGGCCTCTTACAACATACACTAAAGTATACAGAAGGGAAAATAATTTACTCTTTACAACTCTGAAACAGAAAATTAAGGCACTAGTACTCTTCTGACTCTTCAAGTGAGATACTGTAAATTTAATTTCTAAAAGAAATAGAGACTCTGCATAAAGGATTTACCTTAATTTTCTCTTTTACAGCAGCAAGTGCCATCATTTCAATTCAAATTACAGCATACCTTCAACTTGAACCAACAGTTTTCTGTTAACAATTGAGGGATACCCCTCATCTTCCTGTGTTCTCAGTTTGCTCAGTTCCATTTTTTCAAGCCTTTCCCAACGTGCAGCACCACCATGCCTGGTAATTGTGTCTGTGCTCGTGACATTTCCAAGCAAACACTTTCAAAGATCATTTCTCCCAGCACAAACATCTTTAGAAAGATGGGAGGTTTACTTAAGATCACACTGCCTCTTGTTCAATCTTTGCTAATGCTGCAGCATTTGGAAGTCTTCCTGAAAATAAATCGTCTGATGTTTTTCTATAGTGTGCAGAAAACGCCGTACCTGAAAGATTGTACTAGTCAACTCAGCACATAAAACTCCTTTTTTGGCACCAAACTAAGCTCCCAGGAAATAAAATGATCTGCCCTCTTTACAGTGTCTTGCACGTATCGATGCTCATTAACTTTTTGAAGCTAAAGAAACTTTTATTCCCTATCTGTATTGCAGTAGTAATGCCTCTGCCATTGAATATTGGGTACATCTAATTTTTCACTATATCTCTCAAGGCCATTAAAAATACCACCTACCAAGTGACAATGTATCTATAGATCTGTAATAAATTCACTGCCTCCATTTGTTAGGAGATGGTGAACTATTCTGGAATGAACTGATTTTTTTGTGGCATCTTGTTGCAATTAAACTTGTGAAGGTTTTCTTGAAGGGTTGAAAGTTCTAATTTTTCATTTACATTATTATTTGTTTCAGTTTGAGAGTTGTTTGAAATCAAATTTTATACTGATAATACAAGGAAATAAAAGAACATTATGTAACTTGGCAACTCTCTACCTAAAAGAAAAGCAGTTATAACAATTTATACTCAGCTTAGGTTTTCGCATACCATTTAAGTAAAGAAAAACCAAGACCAATGAAAAGAAAGCTTCTATCTGAATTACCAATATGAAATAAAATGGATTTTTATGTCAAAACAAATGACCATCTTCTAGGTTCCGATTTTGATTTTGTTTTGTTTTGGTCTTATTATCTCCCCTTCCAATTCTTTTGCATTAAAGATTGCACTAAATGTGGTTTTTGCATCGTCTCATATGGGAACACTACTTACTCAAACCATCAGTCTGAGAATTCTCATAGTGAGCAGGAGATGAGGGTATCCCTATCAAAAACTCACATGATTCTTTGCTACATACACTTCCTTAGCAAGAACATACTCATTCCATTCCTTAGAGTAGATACACACTCTATTACAAAGCAAATTTGCAAACTTCTAGGAAATGTTTGAGAGGTCACCGGTCACATTTTCTACCAAATATCTCCACTTTCCCTCCTAATATCAATGTTGGCAGAAGTTTCTAAAATTGATTTTTGCAAGACAAAGTATTCTTCAAGATTTAATAAAATATGCATAACAGCTGTATCACAATCAGGATGGCCTTATGCAATTGACATTTGATTGGAATTTTTCAAACCTTGACAGTAAACTAAAAGCATATTAACAAGGAAAATCCTAATGAAATTTTGAAAGTTTAATCTGTGGGAAAATACATTGTTCAGATAAGGTGTGCTTACACAGGATGAAAAAAGAAATAAATTATGTCCATTAACTTACAGTGGAAAGCTGGAAAGAGGAGAGAAAACAATTACAGCTTCCTCCAAAATGGCTGACATTGCTATTCAGCCAAGTCAACATTTTTTTACCAAATGATATATCTACATTATATGCCAAGTCATAATTCTACACAATTCTAGTCAAAATGTTACTTGATGTATCCATACAACAAAGGTGGTGGCATTGTGTTGCTATATATCTTAGGAACTTAGTGAGGGCCTTTTAGTTCTTACAGGGATATGAAACAAGTGCCCGTTTCAAATAACCACCACAGAGGGAGAAGGAGGGCATTGCCAATCAGAACTCAGCATATGAACAGCAAAGAAGATGGGGATTCCCAGAGGAAAGGAATTCCCAAAAGGCCAAGCAAAGTAGGCAAGGTGCAGCAGGATCTGGAAGATGATCAAAAGTAACTTCATGGCAATTATCATATCATTAGCATAAATCTATATTGTATTTTTGCCCCAGAATAGGCTTTCAGAGAGAAAGGACCTATTTCTGCAATTTGCCTGTGCAGAAAGATTTAGATTATATAACTAACTGCTGTCTATCAAGGTGATAGGTGGGGCACGAGCCATGTACGCCAGGAAGGCTCCAACCCAGAGAATATAAAATAAAATTATAGCTAACAATCAGGGCCTCCTGTAGCAACAGGGGTCTGTTCACTGTCTGTGGTGGATATATCTTACTTTTGCTCAATAAACTCTGCTTCTGGCTAGGGGTGTATCTTGTCAGCAAGAGCGCACCAAGAACTGAAAACATTGCTGACCAGACATATGCATCAATAAATTGAAAAAAATTTTATGTAAATAATTAAGGATATACAAAATAGATGGGCATAATGAACTCTTAAGTGTAAATCATCTGGTTTTAATAATTGTTAGACTTTGCCTATCTTGTTTCATCTATACCCTGACAAGCTTCCCACACTCATCTCCCCATCCTAGATTATTCTGAATTAATTTGCAGTAATAAGAATGTATCATTTAAAATTCTTTTAATCTAAACCTTCAAATACAATGACTCCTAGGCATGTTTATCTTAACTAGAATATCATTATCACACCTTAAAATCAATTAACAAATTTTTCCTGATTGCTTTAAACTGTTTTTATGTAGTTTCCTCTTTTGAATTTTTATCCAAATAAAGTACTTACATTTAAGATATGTCTGTTGTGTCTTTTGATGTTGGTTACCTTCCTCCCCCACTTTTTTTCTTTTATGTACTTACTTTTTTGAAAAGCATTCTGTGTGTTCTTTAGTATTCTCCATAGTCTATATTTTTCTGATTATTTCCTCACGGCACATTTTTAACATCCTTTTTTCTCCCCTGTGTTTTCTGAAGATGGTAGTTAAATGAAAAGAAGGAGTTGGTAAACTATAGCCTGTGGCCAAATTTGCTTTTGTAAATAAAGAATTTATTGGAACACAGGCACAGCCACTCATGTATGTATTTACTATTGATTCTGGGTTCCTCCATTCAGGGTTGGATTGAGATCCCCATTTTCTAGGCCCAGGTGAGCTCAGAAATCAGTTTCACCTCAGACCCCTATGTCTAGACACAAACAGGCCCTTTACAAGGACTCAAGCAAGGTCATACAAAAAAACAGCCTGATGGGCATCTCATCTGAGCAGTCCCCTAGAGTTAGCCTACTGCCTTGCATGGAGGAAGGACTGCATTCCTTTGCTAATTTCAAGATTTTTTTTTACCTGCAGGCTCCTGGCCCATTGTGACATGTTCCAGACATATGCTCCCAAACCCCTCTCCTGCTCACAGAATAGGAAAAGCAGTATATAAACCCCTAGACAGAAGGTCCAATGGGTTTCCAACTTGGGCTCCCCTGCCACTGCTAGAGCTTCTATTCCTGCCTCTTTTCCTTATTTATTTCTTTATCTATCAATAAACTCTGTCCTTTTGCTTATTTGTGTGATTTATGGTTTCATTCTTTGAATCTCTAGATCAAGAACCAAACGCATAGAAATTCTGACTATGCTATGGTTGTGTTCAGCTAAAAAGGCAGAATTGAGCAGTTATGGTGGAGACGACACAGCCCATGATTAGGGATTAAAAAAACAAAGTTGCAGAGAAGTGGGAGAAAAGTCTGGCCTTTTAGATAAGGAAGTTAAAAAGGGGCCTGCAACACTAGATGAGTTTTAGGAATCTCGTGACTCAGTTGATCAAAGATGAGCTATTTTCCACAAAATGCAGTTTCTAGCTTGGGACACTAAGTGGAGTACTGTTCACAGTTACAGAATGGTACACACAGGAAAGGTCGCAAACATCACAAGACTACTACTCACTACTATACATATACCTGGAAAACAGCAGGTAGCAATTATTGTTGCACATAAAGAAAAATGGCACACGTTGTAACTAAGGTAACCTGTAACCAATAAGAAATAGACAAGATTACCTAAGAACTTAAGGGAACCAATAAAAAACTCTCCTAGATAATTGTAGGAGGAACTAAGCCAAGATAATTGTACTTGTGTATTGCCTTTGTATAGCATCTCTCCTCACTTGTGAGGGGGACCCTTTTCCAGTATCTCTGGAACACTCTGCATGTCTAGGTTTTACTTGGAATAAACTGTACTCTTTTTCTGCTGCATTGCAGTCCCGGCTGCTTTATTCCATTTTCCACTACCTTTGTTTCACTTTAACTCAGCTGAAATTGCTATTTCTGCTGAACAAATAGGACTCGGTTTACTGAACAGCTTGAGGGTCTCACAGACCCCTGAAATCCCACAACACCTGAAATACTTACCCTCTGGCTCTTTATAGAAGATGTTTATTGATCTCTAATTTCAAAGATTAATTTTTGTTTTTGTTTTGTGTCCTTCATATTTTGTTATTTGCACTATTTAGGAAGTAAATAATGCCCAATTGTCTTCTTTTGAAGTTAAAAACCATTAAAAATCGTTTCTTTGAATCTATTAATTTTATATGAATGAAATGCTTACTACATGTACAAGCTAGTTCTTTCAGTATCATGACCTAAAACTATTTTCTGCGATTTGGCTTTTATGAGAGACCTGACAATATTTTATTAAAATTACTCATTGGATTATTTTATAGGGAGATTAAATGACAAAATGTGAACTAAAACAAAATCTTAAGCTCTCAAGCTGAATGAATAGACCCCTTCTTGGCCAAGGGAAGTCCAGAAATACCCTAATGCTGAGTTGCTGGTCCTGAGAAGGAAGGTCAGACAGGCCTTGCCATGCCCTATTCTTGCCATGCCCTATTCTCTCCCTGGAGACATGCCCAGCAACTAACTGACAGGCCTGAGGTTAAGCCAGATAAAGCTTAAATAAACACCGGCGGGTCCTCAATTTACTGAAAAATCACTTGAATCTCAATATATGCCTGCTGTCTTGTCTCTGATTAACAGAATTTGTTATCTTAAAATATTTCAAGCCTTTAGACAAAGCTTTATGTCTATAACAATTAAAAATCAAAGCATCTTTAAACCAATCTATAATCTGTAATTCCCTGTTTCCAAATATCCTGCTTTTCTAGGACAAACCAATATATGCCGTCTATGAACACACTGAATTACAACTTTACATATAAATCCTGTCTCCTTGAAATATACTTACAAAACCCTGACTAACCAAAAGCATTCGTATCCCATAATATTTTTAAACATATAAAAATGAAAAAAGGAAAAAAAAAAAAAAAACAACTATAAGCCAGCTCCAGAAGGAGACGACTTCTTGAGTGTGGCTCTGGGCCATGATCACTCATATGTGGCTCAGAATAATCTTCTTTAAATAATTTTATGGATTTTCAGAATTTAACTTTCTTTTCCCTGATAAAAAGTTTTGGGAGAAGATTGGACTAAGGAAAAAAATTAGAGTTGAACTGGAACTGAATCCTAGCTTCAGACATGTAAGTTCTGAACTGAGTATCAGTTTCTAAGTCTTATTAACATATTAAAGTATGTACTTCTATTTTATATCCTAGGAGTATGTGTATAAATATAAGAGTATAAAAAAAACTTTTACACAATTTGTTTTTTAAAACATCTTCCTTTGTCTCATCTTTCATTTACTATCCAACAAAAGCAGCCACTTTCACAGATGTAGGAATGATTTAAATCTCTGTATTAGTTAGTGCTATTGTTAAACTTAGGTTTAAAACATGTATTCTCCTCCCTCAGTGAAAAATAATGATTTAATTTGCTTCTGTTTTTCTACAACTATAATCCACATTCATCTCATCCTCTAATTATGGTTTATCATAACTTTGTTTAGATAAAAATTTATATTTTCTCATGCTTACAATATACATAGTATTCTAATAAAGTTTAATGTTTGAATCCTTATGCAGATATAAAAATATCCATATTACACTGACAACAAAAGGACATTTTGAATGATTATGGATTTACGTAGGATTTCTATTTTCTTCAGTTTTTGGTTTTGTTTTGTTTTGTTATTAGCATGCCATGTGTCTCAGAAAAAGCCTGAAATCATTCTAATGACTGGATCTAACGGCATCTGGACTTATGTCTTCTTACCCAGAATAGTATGGGATCTTTTCATTGAGTCTAATACTCAGAAGTAACACAATGATGTACCTCACTGTAGGGCTAATGTTCTCCCCTATTATGAGCACCTACTGGATCTTTGAAATATGAAAATGCACGTCCTTAATTTCTGTGAAAATTTTCTAATTTGTCATTTGATATTTTCCTTTTTAATATTTTCATGTAATTTCTTTCATAATTTCCATTGTTTGGATATTTGTATTAATGGAATATGTCTCTTATTTTCTTATATTTTTCTAGTTTCTTCTCCATCTTTTCTTTGTTGTTACTTTTGTTTTCTTTCTATGATGTTTTCTCATCTTTATCTTTCAACTATACTCTTGAACCTTAAGTACCTAATTGCAAAACAATGTCCTTCTGTGATACATCCATATGTATGTTTGTGTGTGTGTCTACATAATCATCATTCTGTTTGTTTCATGGATGTAATATCTTCCCTTATTTTTCTTAAAGTTTGCTTTATCTTTTCTGTGGCTCTGACAATTGCTTATTAATAGTGAACTTTACTCAGTATTGCTAATTAACTAATTAATGCTTCTCTTTTAAATATAAAGGAGGACAAAATATTAATGTCTAGTTAAAAACACCTGCTCTGGGTTGTAGAGAGGAAAAAAGAAGGAAAAGTATATGCTTGAAAGAAGCAAAAGTAATGAAATAAAAAAAGAACTGATAAAAAGTAAGAAATGCAATATAAGACTCTTTGTTTTACCCTCTTCAGAGAGTAATGGTCACTAAATTTTTTTCTTTTCTTTTTTTTTCAGAGATAAAGATAATAGATACATACTTTTCCAGGTTGTTGTAGGGAATCAGGGCATGTAACATTATTTACTGTCTGCTAATTAATTCTCCTTATCTTAATCCCAATCCTAACTCTCCTGTCTATTTCTAGTGACATCTGATATTACTATATCCCGAGAACTTTGGAAAAAATCTTGATGTGTGAACTCAGTCATTTCTCAGTTTTCCTGACTGCTGGCCAAGGTCCAAAACTAGCCAAACAACAGTCCATTTGACTTCTAACATCAATAGTGTGTTTATGATACATCAATTACCATTCTCTTTCTTCCAGTGTATTATAAAATAAATAAAGAAACAAACAAATAGATTGATTTTTATAGTCACCAAAGTGGATTTTCATGTTAGAACAAAACCAGATAAATGCATTTAAATTCTCTTAATGGCTGATCTTTTTCTTATATTATGTTGGATGAGTGTCTCCAAGTACTATTTAATTTTTATAAAAACTTGATATTAATGCAGTCTGATATATTGTTATTGGAAAGATTAATAATGTAAGTGATTTAGCAGTTTAGTGTTTACCAATCAATTTCACATCCACAAATTAAAACCACACTCACTAATATTAACACAGGAGTTATATTTGATGAGATTTCCTGAAGAACATATGGAAAATCAGCATTGTGTAGACATAATTTGTTCCTTAAAAAAGCTGTTTAAAGCAAGTCTATTTAAAATGTTCACCTCAATTTCACAGTAGAATGGTTACTTTCTCTATGACTTTATTGTGAAATGCACCTAATGTAATAAAAATATATAAATTACATTTACCTTATTTCAACAGAAATAGATTATTATTTTAACTATGCATTAATTCTTTGAATATTTTATGAATGTGTTAAGGTAACTCTGGCTTATGTATTTTTCTGAGCTAGTAATTTTTCCCAAATTTGATAATAGCACATTACATACATTATGATTGATTTATAGAACAATCAGAAAGAACGCCATGTTTGTCAAAATACTGTAGGGCCTGGTCAGTTTTCCCAAGGATTTCTCTCAGTTCTTTGATATGCAAATTATTCTCTTTTGAAGCACACATTGTACCATCATTCTTGCCAATAGGTTTCTTTAATTTTTAACCAGTCTTTCTCTGTTCATTTGTCACTGACTTTCTTTGCCTGTGACTCAAGGAATTCTAATTTTACTTTTTTGGCTTCACGAAATTATGTACTTTTTGGAAAATTGCAATTTCCTTTTGTATTATATTGCATGGTTATGTTCAATGTACACAACATCCTAAAACAAAAATGAAAATGGCTGAAAAAGATGCTGTTCAGTATATTTGGATAAACATTGTTGGTCAGAAAAAGGGAATTTGGAGTGGTGACCCGTTAATTCAGTGGAGAATATTAGTAAATAATGCCATGTTATAGTAACTATTTTTTGCCTTTTTACAAGTTCGGACAACTAAGTTTTCAACTCATTCTAGAAAAGGTGCTATGTTTTAATAGCTAATTAATTCTCCTTATTTTTACCCCCAGAAAGGGTTAAATTATATTTCTGGAAAGTAGTCAATTCTCATTTACTTGAACACCAACACTCAAGGACTGATTATCATATAAACAAGTGACCAATTGATTTTATGCTTTTCATTGACAGGAAATACATTCTCACCTTTCTTCTATGGTTGAGAGCTACTTTTCTAAACCCGTGACTTTGTTCATTGTAGTCAGGTGTTCTGTGCCTATGCAGACTAAGTCAAAGTTCCATTCCACAGAACAGTGTTTCACAAATCTACAATTTGATATGCCGTAAGTGTTCTCTCTTTCAACTTAACATCCTGTGGTTCCTAGTCTCACTTCTCATGATGTCTTTATGCCCCATTGTTACAACCTCTGGATTCAATTTCCTTGTAGATGTCCGTCTTTAAATAGGGAATCCACAAGTAATCGTGGGTGTTAAAATTCATCCCTATCCCTCAAGGGTATAATAGGCTTGGACTATTTTTGCAATGGCTCTCCAAGAATAAAACATTCTTATTTTCTTAAGTTCCTCACTGAGGTGAAACTGACAAGTGGTGATCTATTACAACCCTCTCTTAAGGTGACTTATGCCTCATGTCATTTCTCTTACCTCAAATCCCACTTGGAAAAAGCAGAGTGTCTTTTTGAAATGACTATATCTTATCTCTCCTGCCATGCTGTGTCTCCTTTTAATCGGGTTGTGTCTATAAAATACTGAGGCACATTATTCATATCTATTATGCATGAACTCTTGTAAAAATTTTCTCAAACATTTAGTTGCAAAATAATGCTTATACTTCCTCTAAAGTTAACATATAATATTAACTTTTTACTACTTTTTTAAGTTGTATATATCCACATTGTTTTTCATTCCTAAGGGTAGGTTGTAATTTTCTCATATTTTCTATTCTTTGGTAATAGATTCAGCATAATTTAAATATATTTTCTGAGAAGAAAACAGAAATGAATACACTCACGCACACATTTTCCTAATTTAAAAACCAATCGAATTGCTGACTTTTGACCTGAACATTTACAGGGACCATACGATCCTTAAGAAGAGCATACATATAAGATAATTGTAATTAAAAGAAAAAAAATATTGTTTACTACAGTGAGCTCAGAAAAATCAATACTAGCAGCAGAAAAGAGAAAACACAGCACTTGTGTTCTCATCAAATTTTCATCCTAGAGTATAATTTTTTAAAAAAAGGAAAATAAAAATTGCCTTAAGTTGTAATAGGTATTATAAAAGAAACAAAGCAAACAAATGGGAAGTAATTGAAAGAGACTACTTTCCATAGGATGATCAAAAAATATCTGACGAGGCAACAAATCAGCTGAAATCTGAACAGAGAAGCACTTCATCTAAGAAAGAGGCAGAAAGGGTATTTTAAAATATATATATAACATTTATGAAAACATATATTTCTTGCTAATGTGTAGTCTGCCTCTAAAAGGCAGATATCTTTAACTTGTCATGGAGAAGAAATCCAACATAACAAAATTCTAGACTCACAAAAATTGTTACTCAAGACTAGGGAAAAGCTAAAAATATATTTATGTGCACTAAACGTAAGAGTATATCTTACTCAAACATTAATAAAAAAATGCCATGTCCTTAGCAACCGAATGAGAGATTGAGTATACAAATGAGCAATGATGAGATATAACAATAGAGCTATGGCTTAAAACCTCTGCAAACACCAGTCCGTGAAACCAAACCACAGTTTCTGCTGCAGTTTGCCTGGATGCTGAACTGGTCACCAATTACCAACTTCTCTATATTTGCTCCTTACTTCTTACTCAATGCATAATACAGAAAGCCAAACATGCTTCCCACAAGAATCCCAGAAGGTGCCTCACTTATCCTCAGCCTTCCTCCACTTTTCTCAGGCCTTCAACTTCCAAACAGAACACACCTAAAGTTTTCCTTTCAATTTTTTCCCTATTGTAAAGCAATTTTGCCTTCCCATCTGCCTTTGAGTCTCTGCCAAATACACATAGTGGTGGCTGACTTTGCCTTGATACAGCAAACTTTGAGTAAATGGCCTCTGCTTCTTATCTGTATGATCCAACTTTATTTCCACAATAGAACTAGAACATTTAAAGCCAAATGAAGATAAAACATTAAAGAAGAAATGGTGAAGAGAGACCAGTAAAAATGTAGGGCAATCAAATGAGTACTTTTAGCAGTAATTACATGACTAAGGCAGTGTTAGAAAAAGGGCAGAACTAAAATATAACACAATAGTAATACAGACGGCATGATGGAGTTACCCACAGTACTTACACTATTCCAGTAAAGGGATGATATTTACAGTTTGTTAAATCAGATGTGTACTTAAACAATGTAAAGATCAATAAGATTCACAATTTATGAAACATGGAATAAAAAAGATAAAGAGAAGAAATAAAAAAAAAAAAACCTAATTTGATAGTGGAAAAGGGTATAGATATAGACACTGTTTAACACCAGAAAATGCTACAGAGCACCCAGAGCTAAGGTGATTGTGAGTCTTTTGTATTTTTCCATTTTTCTTTCTCTGCTAAGAAGTAAACACGTCTGTCTGAAAAACTTTCACCGTTCCTGTGGAGTTCTTCTTTTTCACTATCCATCACCTATGGTCAGTTTTACGACAGCATGCATTTTTCATTCACATGCGGATTTCTTGTGAACTGGACAAGTATATAGGAGAGAAAAAAATGATTAGTAATTATGACTATGCTCCCTGTGTGGTTGAGCATGCTGAGATACATATATTTTAAGTAAATCATGCAAGGGATTACAGCAACACAACTGGTAAACTAGTGTTTAGTCCTCAGAAGGGACTTAATACATTATTTTGTTGACTGTTTTGTTCTTACTTAGAATATTGTTAGATAGTAAGGATGCTGGCTTTCCTAGAGAGAAAAGGACAAAAATTGGGCCCCCGGGCTCCCATCTTGCTGCTGCTATTCCCTAATCTTATCCCTGGGGATTACTCACATATGGGAGGAGAGAATACTCTACCAATCCACCAGCCAGAATATAGTGTGCCAACTTAGCATGCTAATGGTTGCAGAGGAACCTAGCTCAGAGGTCAAGCAGCGTACGTACAAAATAGTCTGGAAGGTGAACTAGAACAATCTAAGGCTGATTATCATATCATTAGTTTAATTCTACATTGCAGTTTACACCCCTCTTCCCCATGGGCTTTCAGAGAGGTTTATGGGAGGTCCACATGCAAAGTAAGACTATGTGACTCCAAGGTGACCTCTGGACCATGACTTGGGCCCAATCCAGTATAAAGCAGAACCTTTGCTTGTCATGACAATGGAGACCCATTCTTTGTCTAGCGCCAAGGTCTCTTTCTCTGTAAACTTACATCTTGCTCCTGCTCTGTAAATCTAATTTTCTCTGCATTGATAAGCTTTGTTTCATAATGGTGTTGCTTTCGTAAGTCTGGTCACTCTTCTTCCAAGAGTACACCAAGAATTGAGAATGCCAACAGCTGCCTGAAACCCAGTAATATTATAGGG
Source organism: Perodicticus potto (assembly GCA_963574655.1). Classification (NCBI taxonomy): domain Eukaryota; kingdom Metazoa; phylum Chordata; class Mammalia; order Primates; family Lorisidae; genus Perodicticus; species Perodicticus potto. The sequence continues at coordinate 47,555 of CAUYRH010106698.1, forward strand.
TGCATAATTTGCTTTTGTATAGATTGAGTCAAAGTTGTAAGTGTGCCCTTCACCCAGATAGTGTGCATTATACCAGTTAGGTTATAAAGAAGACCCCAAAAGCAATTACAGCAACTACAAAATTACAGCAACCACAAAAATAAATAAATTGGACCTGATCAAGTTAGAAAGCTTCTGCACAGCCAGAGACACAATCAATAAAGCAAACAGACAACCAATATAATGGGAGAAAATATTTGCAAGCTATACATCCAATAAAGGGCTGATAACCAGAATCTGCAAAAAACTCAAGCATATAAGCAAGAAAACACATAAACAAACAATCCCATTAAAAAGTGGACAAAAGACATTAACAGAAACTTACCAATGAAGATATACTAATGGCCAATGAATACATGAACAAATATTTTGCTATTCTTTTTAGCATTCTAGTTGCCTCCAGATTAACTGTCCATATAAATGAGCCACATACATTATCGTACAACCAAATGAGGCTGAGAACAAGAAAGCTTCAGTACATTAGAAACTAAAAGAATAGTTTCTGTGTAGGAAGAAAGTACCGTTTAATGTTATTATTCATTTTGAAAAACTTCCTGTCAGCATTATGAAGGTTGTTGAAGACAGCATTGGCAGTGACATCTACCAGCAAGCTGATCATTGTTGATCTGATTGTCCCCAGCACTTCTTTGCCCTATTAAACTTGACCCTTTGCAAGGGAGGAATTTAAAGAAAAGCATGCTGGAATAAGCACTACAAACCTTGCAAACTGCAAAGTGGATAATTCAATCTTGGGACAAGCTCTCAAAGTAATTTTGTCTGTAACAGACAGGAGGTGACAAGACTATTTCCATATTTGATGCATGTTTTAAAATGTTCTTTCCCACCATTTTATTTTTTTTTTTGTAATTTACAAACACTTTCCTTGTTTCTTTCTTTCTTTCTTTATTTATTTATTTGCAGTTTTGGCAGGGCTATGTTTGAACCCGCCACCCCTGGTATATGGGGCTGTGGCGTGTATATATATTGTGTATATATATTCTTTTATATGAGCGCCACCAGAAATATTTTCCCATGTTACCAAAAATATCTTTTTGCTATAAACTCTTTTTGTTTCCCTCTAAACAGGATTTCTCAAATTCAAGCTATTAACTGGGCCCTTACTTGCGCCACAGGCACTGCCCTACAAACACTTTTCTTACTACAAATGGAAGTCTATTGTTTAGTCTTTATGAATATGACATTATAACTTTTGTATTGTGTAATATGCTTCTACTTGTGCAAATATTATTTGGAGTTTTGTGAGATTTAAAGTATTGTGTTTGTAATAACTCTAAGTTAATTTCAAATTAACATGTACTTCTTTGCCTTAAAAATATTTAAAAATTAAACACCAAATTCAAGTGTTTAGGCTACCATTTTCATTGTTTCCTTATCTTTTGGACAAAATTTAATCTTACAGCTATAATCATGAAAGAAAATGATAACCAATGGCTTTCAACTTATATAAACTCAAAATAACGTATCACATTACTGTCCTGATATTTACGGCATTTCTCACAGACTAATTTCAAATGTGTGGCCCTTAAAGATAAAAAATAAAAAAGAATAATTAGTAAAGTATTTTTCCGAAATCACAAACATCTTTAATTCACCTATATGATGAGGAAATTATCCTAAAGAATCCCATCATTTAAATCTATAATTGTTTATCTCTGTAAGAAATGCAAACATATTTATATTACAATATATTTTAGGTAATAAACACCTTTTTAACTAAAATTAAAATTAAGTGAAGAAAATATTATGGATAACACATTCATTGTGAAAAAATAATTATGTAAGGGTGGCGCCTGTGGCTCAGTGGTGGGTTTGAACCTGGCTCCGGCCAAACTGCAACAGAAAAATAGCCGGGCGTTGTGGTGGGAACCTGTATTCCCAGCTACTTGGGAGGCTTAGGCAAGAGAATCGCCCAAGCCTAAGACCTGGAGGTTGCTGTGAGCTGTGATGTCACAGCACTTTACCGAGGGTGACAAAATGAGACGCTGTCTCTAAAAAAAAAAAAAATTGTGGCAACTATAGTTTATGTACATTTGAAAGTTCTAGGTTATGCTAAAGAGTAAAACATATGTTTCCATTTTATTGGAAATTTTTTAGCTTTTGATTTCTAATTGTCATTACTATTAAATCACAGGATTTTATTCATTTATTAATTTATTAATTTACCCAATATACATTTATTGATAAGCAACACATGCCAGGGATATATTTGTTCTGGAGGAACATTGTTACTGCTCAGTGATACACAACACTACACCCACCGAAAGTTTTTGGGAAGCTTTAAGAACGGCAGCCAAGGACAGGACTGCGGGTGACAATCTTACACCATGATGCCGTGTCCACCCACGCAGTCCACATCACCATTCAGTTCCTGGAGTTCCCAGAGGTTAGACCTGTGACGTATCCGCACTACAGTCCTGACCTGGCCACATGTGATTATGTCCTGTTTCCTGTGGTAAAAAATGCATTTGTGGAAGATGATTCTCCAGCTGGGAAGAAGCTGTCCAAGCCTAAGAAAGCGAGCTAACAGCACTTGAAGAAAATGAGTGAAAAGAGTGTTCTCGAAAATAGTTTATAAGAATGCAAGAGTGCATGGAATGTTGCGACAATTGTTTTGAAAATATAGTCATGAAGATGATTTTACATTTATTAATATTTGTGTACCTCATAACTTTTGTAGTGTCCTTTGTATTATAAATATTATAAAATTTCTCCAATGCCCTGTAAGGCAAACATTATATATATATTCTTTTCATTGTGTATATATATTCTTTTATACGAGCGCCACCAAAAATATTTTCCCGTGTTCCCAAAAATATCTTTTTGCTATAAACTCTTTTTGTTTCCCTCTAAAACAGGATTTCTCAAATTCAAGCTATTAACTGGGCCCTTACTGAAGCAAAGATTTGGATACTGTAGGTCTGAAAGTGAGGCCCAGTAGTCTACATTTCTAATAAGCTCCCAGGTGATGCTAAAATTGCTTATCCACAGGCCATACTTTGAGTAGCAAGACTCTAAGACAGCTGCTCCTAACTTTCCAGGTAAAACATCTCTGACCCAAATCTTTCTCTTGGCGAGCCTGATGGAAAATAGAGGACAAATTTTGTTAAACTGTCGTTCCTTGTGGGATAAACAGACAGATGGACAGAATAAAGTGTAATACACTAAAACAAACAAACATGCAAAAAAACCCCAATATTATTTTAAATCAGATAATTTAAGCCTGATTGTAAGTTTTAACACCAAGTCATGTGACATTGAAACAAATAATTTAGCATATTTCAATTCAGGTTTTCTGTTTTGTAAAACTGAGGATCTGATCATCTGATCTGCTTATATCAAACATGGTTCTGGCATTCAGATGGGATGATCCATGTGAAAGAGCTTCTTGCATGAAAGCACTGTATAAGCATATTTTATTGTTATTGTGTGCAGTTAGATGTTTTTCCAGTCCCTTCCCCCACTCTTAGTGCCACAGTCTGCACCCTTTCTTTTTTTTAGCTGCTGTGAAACCTGCTTAGGAAACTGTCATTCAGCAGAGGCAAAGACTGCCAGCCCTAAACCAGTTGATAGAAGAATCCAAGAGGGGAGAGGACAGACAATTTTCTTTCCTCTGCAGTTCTAGTTATAAAGCCTGGATATAAAAGGAGAAAATCATTGTGGTATGGCATGTGAATTTTAAGATGCTTTCATTGGGTTCATTCACATTCTAGGGTAGTATCCTGAAGAGTTTTTACCACCTTAGAAAGTTTTTGCAAAAATGTCTTTCTTTAAAAAAATGTTAAGATGAATATGTCATCTTTACAAAGATGTTTATTATAACCATTGATCATCTAACTACATAGATAAAATTCTGGACTTATTTGAAGTTAAGTACAAACCAAACAGCAACTTCATATTTGATATATAGATGAAGTATAATTGCTTTAAAACTAATGCAGAATTTATTTGTAGTGCACGATTTATTAGTATGCATGAAGATGAATTAGAACCTGCAAGCTATATTAAATTTAATGCATGAGAAAGGGAAGTAATGAATTACTTGAAAATCATTTTAAAGCATCATTGCTAATGCGCTGCTAAACCGCAATAGTACTAACTGCAGAGACAAATATTATTAAATCTGCCAGAGTTCTCAAACTGTGTTTTACACAACTCCTTAAAGAACATAAGCCAAGGCATTTTCCTCCCAGCTTTATGAATAAATATAGTATGAAAGTATATATACCATGTCTTCAAAAAACTGGCATTAATAATTTAATAAAATAATTCCTACTCTAAAGGCTAAAACAAAAGTTGCTTTTACTTCTCAGACAGACAGAAGAGGGAATTTATTAACTCTATATTTTTGCTGGATGAGAAAAAAAATGAAGAGACAAGCCTAAAACTGCACTCACCCAGCTTTATTTAGCATGGGTGCTCGGTTAGCTGACTTCTCTATCTGGAGCTCTAATATTATAGTGGCTAAGCCGTTTAGTGTGCACTAAATCCTGGCCGCATAAAAGTGAAGCTAAATAGTATTTACAGGTCTCTTTCATACAAAGTGCAAACCAGCATTCCATTTATAATCCTATAATAACACTTTGTATTCTGCATACCAATGCAGTGCAAATAACACATTTTCTTTAGAGATGAGCATAATTAGATTATATAGATCAGAGTTGAATTAGACTAAGTGACCTTTTGCTAGCATTCTCTGATAACTCAAGAAAATTTTACTACTTGGCTGCCTTTTCTCATTTAATCTAACTGATCGGTTTCTGGCATGAGCCTAAAAAATCTTCAGACTTTTTTTACAGTTTGTAGTTTACATAAGAGGAAGGAAGTTTTAGTGTTGAAGACAGAGAGGTGTACACTTCTACAGGAGGAAGAGTACTTAAAATATGAAATGAGGAAAAATATAAAATTATTTATAATTGAGTTTATTATGGTTTTATGCTTACATTTTTGAATTAATATTCTTAGGAGATGTTTTAACATTTTGCATATGATTCAAATAAAATTGATATTATGTATTACATAATAGAAGCTTTGTTTTTCCACATGGTAATACATCAGAAATTTTGCATGAGACAGTTAAATTTCTTTTAGTTATTTATTCACCAAGTAGTTATTGTGCACCTACTCTGAGTCTCATACATCAGAGTAAGTGATAAAAAGTGAACGTTTGTAAAAAACAAAAACAAAAACTGAACGTTTGTTTCAAAGAAATTTCTTTTGTAATGTAAAATGTCATTATGGGAGATATAGTGATAATTACAACTGAAAAATAAACCAATTATTCCCAGACTAGATTATATATCTTTCTGACTAAGGCAAGTCAAGTATATTGAGTCATTTGTAACTTTAACACATTTCCTTCTTTCCTCCCTTTTTCCCTTTATCTTTTCCTTTCCTTTTTTTTTTTTTTATTTTGACAATGTCTTGAAATTTGCCCAGTCTGGTCTCAAGCTCCTGGGCTTAAGGAATCCTCCCCCGATCCCCTACCCCCCACCCCCAGCCTCCTGAGTAGCTGGGATTACAAGAGTATGCTCCTATGCTTGCCTGGCTCACATTTCTGCTCTTACTTCTGGAACTGCCCAATAAGCAAACATCCATGTAAAGCATGTTTGTGTTTCCTGATGTATCACTGATGAGAACTCTGGCCCACTGAAGATCATGGAGGGTTTCATTCACACCACGCCTTCACTACCCTTCAGCTTTTCAACAGGGAAGTTCAAACACTCAAGCAAAGCAACACAAAGCTAGGTTAGGGGCTATCCTCAAGGATATTTGTTGGTTTTGTTACCTCCCCCGTAAATTCCATAAGGGAAAACGCTGAGAAAATAATTTCATGAGAGGAAAAACACCTCCTTTGTTTAGATTAATTAGGCCAGATTTACAGGTTAATAAGAAAAATCAAATCCCTGATAAATATGAATGTTCACTTAATTTAAAAAGCAGCTACAACCTGAGGTTCTTAGAGTTCTAAATTACAAAATCAGTAATACGATATACATGAATGTGTATTTGTCAATGGACATATGAGTACAGATACATACCTGCAATCTCAGCTTTTCATATTTTATGCCTCAAAACAAAACAATTAACATGATCATGGTTTTATTCCATTTCCTTCACTCCCCCATATGATTCCAGATATCCATTCAAGCTCTCATGAATTTTCTTTGACACCATTACAGTCAAACTAATCTAAGAACACCTATAAGCTGCTTCTAAAAGATTTCCCTGCTTCTATTCTTGTCCTGTCTAATTAATACTCTTCTTCTCTAAATAATGAACTCTTGCTATTTACATATACAATGTTTTCTCATTGGATTTACGCAAAAGTTGAATGCGTAATATCAGTTAGATTTGGCTATTTTGTATTAATTTATTTTATTGTATTACCAATGACGAACATATTTATCCTCTTCTACATGTCATTCACTGTGTAAGTTCCTCAACTCAAAATTCTTGCATTCTTTTTCCTTTCTATATACCCCCTATGGAATACATCATTTAGGCTAAACCCCAATATTTGTATTACTTCTCCTACTACTCAATGTTCAGTTACCTCTTCTTTACCTTCCATACTCTCTGATCCTAAATCATGAATCTTATTGCTTGAATGTATTGAATATGTATATCTTGTTTTATGTTTACATTTAAAACTCTTAATCAAGCTCATCAAGATGGTAAAGTTTAAAATAGCTTCAAAGATTGATGTTGGATAGTGATTTATAGGGGGTTCGTAAAATATTAATAAACTTGGTTACTCTTGTAAAATACTGACGTACCAGTAAGTATGCGTACATACTACCTTCGTAATGAAACATATCTGCACTAATGTAAGCAATATTTCAAGTTAAAACTGATAGAGACATTTAAAAAAATATCTGAAGACAATTTTCACCTGTGAACACCAGATTTTTAATATTCCCTGATGAGTTCAAAACAAGATATAATGAACACATTTTTAAAATGCCATACTTCTTAGAACCAGTTATTTTATAAATGTTTAAAGCAACAAATGTCTTATAATTTTCATAATATTTTAATGAAGTTATATTGGTGGGAAAATTAAGAATAAATCTTATAATTGTACACTAAATTCATTTCATAAAGATTATTAAAAATACTTTGACTCTGAAATGCAATTTTAAAAGATTTTATTATTAAAGCTATTCAAGACAACAGAGACAAATAGTTTATAAAATGTTCATAGTTAGAAATGCTGCTTTCTCTTAATTTTGACACATCTAGGGCACGCAATTATTCACAAAGGTCACTTTCTAAAGAAGAAGAACAATGACCAAAGGCAGCATTTAGGTTTCAAATAGACTATGACAATTTAATCAATGACAAAGCCCAATGTCAAGAACCATCTTACTGCTAGGTAGACGAAGAATGACATTTCATCAGAACAAAGTTCAATTGTGTACATTAAAAACTAGCCAAAAGGAAAAAAAGAAAAATCAACTGCAGACATTCAGAGAAAGATGTAGGGAAAAATATAGTAGATATAAAGCTAAGTTTAAATGTTAATAAAACTTTCGTTTCCTGGGTACTTTCAAAGAAAACTTACGAATTAACAATGGTTATAATCTACAAGAATAATAAAATGAAACATTGAGAATTTTTTACCACTTCACCCTGATAAAACTTACATTATTCAAATGTGTACTACAATTATTAAAAGAGATACCCTAAACAATTTATGCAATAAGTACTTTTCTAGAAAAATTCAAGGATGCCACTTCTTATATTTGTGTTTAAAATGCTATTCAATTTTATTGATTAGCAACTGTAGCTATTCATGCCTATGTATATCCAACCTATAATTGACCTTTATATTTACTTAGGAGACTACCATTTTTGAAGTTATTTCCACTCTACAAGACTCAATATCTATCTCTTAAAATAATTATAGTAATACTTTAATACATATGGAGCTTTGAGATAATTCAGGAACAATTTATGTAAGCCCTAGTAATGTTTTATGCATATAGTTTGCAATAAATATTTTAATGAGTTATTCATCCTTCTGTGCTTACTTCCTGGTCTATAAAATGTGTGTCTTCATTTCTGTGAGGCACATCTTGTTTTTTTCAGGGAAATATACTAAACCAGGAAGGCATGATGAAATATTCACTTAATTTGTCCTCAAATACTTGCAAAACTATATTTCAAAAGATGAGTAGAATGAGATAATAAACCTCAACTACAGTGCAAATAGCTAATTCAAGCCTATGTGTGGTATCAAATACATATAAGTGATAAGAATTAAGAGATGTCTGAAACAGGTAGAAGAGTAATAGACAGTGGAAAGTCGTAGAATGAAAAAGTCCACTTTAGTGTCTTTTTGAAAGCTGAAATGCTTGGATAAATTATACTAAATGCCAATATTACTATTTCATATTAAGAAAAAGTGACTATTGGTAACACTACTACAAGGACATGAATACATATTAAAGACTATATAATTAGTAGATACAGTTAAAGGGCACTGTGAAACTCTGATTATTTATTTATTTGTGCTAGGTTTAACTGAAAATATTAGTGAAAGTAGAGTATAAATGTCTTAGTATGACAAGTAAGTAAGGGAGGTGAAGGTGATGTTACCTAGTTTGATGTAAGCATTACAAAGTGTGTATCAAGTCAGCACATTGTATCCCATAAATGCATTAATGTACACAGTTATGATTTAATAAAAAAAAGGAAAGAAAAGAAAGAAAACTTGTGGTCAAGAAAGAAAATTCTAAATTTTGTGTACCTAAAAACATTACTGTTTGTTAACTGGAGAAGAAAAGCAAGAAAGTATGAAGAGTAAAAACAAACAAAATAGATGAAACATAATAAAATCAAACTTCAAAAGAACAAATTTTTAAATTTCTTATTAAAGTAAGGGTACATATGATTAGGTTACATTGTTTGCGTTTGTTAGGTAGCTGAGCCCTGCATCCTGAAGGGGTGTCGTATACCCTTACATTATGCCTTGCCTCGTTAGATGAGAGTTTACCAACTGCCCCTCCCCCTCCTCTCTCACTCCTCCCACTTCTTGAATTTAATTGTTAAACAAATTTTTAAGAGTCCATTACACTGTCAATTTTGCAATTTTACTTTATGTTCATCACATCTTTCAACATTTAATGGGTCACAAGCTTTCCATCCTGCCACCCATTCAGCAGACCACCTCAAATCTCTTCCTGTTAATCACCTTTTCTCTGCATGCTATCTGAAAGTATTCTGAGATTGTTGAATTTGAACTTGCTAGCACCTATTTTGCATTTAATAAAAATCTCTTCATAAGCTAATTCCGTTCCCAATGACATATATATATATATTCATCTTCCTAATTCCAGGCATAAAATCTGGTCTATATTTGCATAACTTAAAAAGGATTGAAAATATCTATTTGCACATATATTATTTGTAGAATCTCGAAAATAAATCTGGAATTTCTCAATCATGCATACATAAAGTAAAAAATCTGTTCTGTTTTTACAACCGCTTCATACCATTAAAAAAACAGATTGCTGCAGTTTTTTCTTAATAGCAACACAACAAACTAAGAATATCATTAAAGTTCAATATCCCAGGTCAGCTTTATGCACAGGCAGAGTACATAAACAGTTAGTGTTAATTCAAAGAATTCCAAAGGAGGTTTTATTTTTTGTCTCAAGGCTCTGATCATTATTAAAATTCAAAGACCCTAGGGAGAAGGGACACTTTTTAGACTATAAGCTAGTAAGCATGAATAAAAATTCTGAAATCTGAAAAGAGATGGACACAGAAAAAATGAGATATTAGTAAAAAGAATTTTAAAAATGGGGAACCTGCAAAAAAGGTCACAGTTATTTTTTTTTTCTCAAGTGTTTGCAAAAAGTAAAGCTATGAACATTCTCACTGACCTATCATACGGAGACAAATACGCTGGTCTTCAGAATTTTTGCCATAGTGCTGAACTGTTTATAACTGACCTATTTCGTTTTCCCCAGTATATGAATGGTGGAGACTCAATGTCTCTGGATATTTCTTTTCTGATTTTTGGAGGTTCTCCTTTTCATATTTGCTAATATTTGACCAGAGATTGAATATATTAATAATGAAAAGAAGCAAGAAGTGATACTTTCATTATATCATTAAATCGGAAATGTCCAATTTTGAATCAAAAGTTTAGTTGACTCTATCTCAAGCAAGCAGCAGTACAATGGCACATATTTTGCTGTATATAATGTGTACCCATGTAGAATGTGCACTAATGTTTTGGCCTAAAATTTGAGGAAAATAATCTTTCATTGTAATTTTTTAAAGGAAGGTGGAGGTGGCCTTTGGGTGATGCCCTGTTCTTTTGCTAGAGGCACAAGATATGAAACTGGCTGCTCTTCAGAGAAACCAGGAGTGAGCCCAAGCAACAGGGGAGAGTGGCCCAGACAACCCGAGCACCTGACCATCACCAGTTGTCTCCTTCTGGGACACCCTCGTCCCCACATCCTCTTATTTCCTACTCCCACCATTGTCTGTCAGTAGGGATGAGGCCATGGCTGCTCCTTTGAGAACCTTGGCAAGCTTATTTCTTGGGATGCTGTTGTGAGGGCCCAGGACTGTCCCTGCCTATGCCAGGCTCCTGACTAAAGACTTCTGCCCCTCCCTGGCTACCTTGTCTCTCATGCATCTGAACCCAATTGAAATCCTGGTCACACTTCCTCAATTATATCCCAGAAGTACTTTGCATTTAGATTTCTATTTAGTGACTAGACCATGAACTCCAGCCATCCAGACCATGGGCACTCAACAATGTCAAAATGAATGACATCAGCCTTTCCCAAACTTGCAAATCCTACATATCCCCTGGGAGACTGGTGAAAATGAGATTCCCAAACCATACCCAAAGTATACACTGAGTCATCTCTCCAGGAGAAAGGCCTGGGTATCCATTGCATTAACAAGCATCTTGGATGGCTCTTCCTACTGGCAAGTTGGAAAATTTTACCAACTCAGCATCTTGGGGTTTTGAACATCAGCTCAAAATTATAACCTATGGGTTCAGGTACCCCAGAGCTTTTATGCTTTGCTGCCAGGTCCACTATAGACAGAAACGTCATGGGGACTGAGGTCCGAAGTCATAACGGCCTCCTGTAGGACTGGGTCTCAGATCCTGAGTCTCTCAGATCCCAGCTCAGGGATCTTTCTCCCCAGTGTGGTGTCTCAGGTCTTCAAAGGGTGGCCTGCTGCATGAGAGATGAGACAGCCCAGAAAAGGCAGGGACCTACCATCGGAAGCTTAGGGAGCAGGCAGGGCTGGCCCCTGGCCCCCCACACCAACCAAGATAATAAGGTTGTTGGGGTTTTGAGCAAAGCAGACATGGCCACATTCCCCCCAAAGGACATTAGTGGGAACAGGAAATGAGAGGGTGTAGGGACAAGGACCATCCGGGAGGGAACAGTTGGGGAGGTCCGGCACTCACCTTATCTGGACCACTCTTACTGCCTCCTGGGCTCACTCCTAGCTTCTGCACAGGAGCTGCTCGTTTCCTTGGGTTCCTTGTGCCTCTCAAAAGAGAAGAGGCTGCCTGGCCATCTTTGCTCTCCTTTTCCCGAGGTCTCAAGGCTAACTGTTGTGTCACTGTTGGCACCTCCACTTCCAAGACTGCAGTGACGGCAATGTTCAGAATGCTCTGCTCCTGCACCTGTGGTGCCTGCCTGGTGAGTGGATGGTCTGGATGGGGGGTAACAGGGAGGTCCGATTACCATATTCCAGGGTATTATTTTGCATATGGATATCATTATTGCTTTCTCAAGTTACACTTTTAACACATAAGCATAAATAAAAATTTGAAGATGTTTACATGGTATGGAATTAGTATGACTCATATATAGTGCACTTCCTTATTTTACCTCAGAAAATTAGGCAAAAGTGTGAATTATAGATGGCAAAATATGGTAATCAAAATATGCACCTAGACTAAGGACACAGTTGTGCCATTGTAATGGTGGTTTGGAGAGCAAGTGGCGGTGAAATGGTAAAGCATGTTTTCCATGGCTCATTGAGAATTTATTTACTTTTCCTTGTAAGAAGTCCAAAAGCTGGAAGAAGTAATACTCAGTTGTGCAAGGTCTGGAGAATACGGTGGCCTGTCTCTATCGACCTATCTCAGATGCTTAATCATAAGCATCCTCACCATTTCATCCAATTGGTTGTAGTGGACAGCCACGGTAATCCACTGACCAGGTTTCAGGAAGCTTTAGAGGATAATACCAGTGCTGCGCCACCAGACAGATGCCATTGCTTTTTTTGATATTCAGTTTTGGACTGTGTTCTAGGACTTTATCTTTTTTTTCCTTTTATTAAGTCATCTACACATAGATCATGAATACATTTATGCTTCTGTGGGGTACAATGTTTTTTTAAAAAACAGTGTGGAATGATTACATCAAACTAATTAATATAGCTTTCACCTCATTTACTTAATTATTGTGATAAGACATTTATGTTCTATATTTGGTAGATTTGAATTGAACCCTTTAATATTCTCCATAGGTGTGGTCTCACCGTTTACCTTCCCTTTATCGAACCTCCCCTTTCCCCTCCCATCCCCCTGTACTTCTCTTCTTCATCCTAGGCTATAGTTGTGATCTATTTTTCATAAGAAAACGTGAGTAATTATAAATTGGTTTCATAAAAGTATTGAGTACATTGGATACTTTTGCTTCCCAGGACTTCATCTTTATCTAACTATTGTGCTGAATGCTTGCAGCTGTCAAATGAACCCGTTTTCCATCACACATAATACTAATGTGATGTCAGATTGGTCTGCCTTTAATGTCATGACAGCAAAGAAAGGCAAGCTTCCGGACAATTTCCCTTCTAATGCTCGTTAATTCATATTGAACAGCTTTTCTAACCTAGATGTACAAACATTTGATCATATAGATAGTCTTCTATAATCCTAAATTACAATTACTGATATCATTTCTATATTAGACAACATGTCTTATCAAAAAGGAATAACTAATGGTATTTGATGTTTATATAAAAATATACATTTCTATTTTGGATGTACTTAATTGAATTATTTAGTGTATGATATACACTTGAATTTTGTTTTGCTTAAATTTGCTAATAGTCATCTTCATTATGTAAGAGTTTTTGCAAATTAAGCTGTGCATCAGGTGTAAATACTTTAAATTATTCTCCCCACTCACTTAGAGAAAGAAATACATAACCAATTATCATACATAAGCAATATATTATATTTATAAATATCAAATATTAATGACCAACACAGTATTTCTTCTTTCTTTCATTTTATATAGCATTTGAATTAATTTTATGTTCAGTAGATAAGATATGTTATCACTTATAGTCTAAAAATTACAAATCAAATATCTTAATCAATGGAATGCACAAATGAGGCTTATCATTACTCTTATATTTCATTCAGTGTGTTGCCACAAATCTTGGTTAATGAGATAATTCTAAGTACAATTGAAACACTATCATTTTATTTCTTTTTATGTGTGTGTATGTGCACATGTTTTTACAACTTAAGGGTTTAGTTACTGTTGTTAATTTGCCCACTGGGCCTGAAACTAGCTGTCATATACTTTCTCAAAATTTTCTTATAAGGGAAACTATAATATATCATCTTATAGGAAACCACATGCAGCCTTGAATAGCCATAGTTAATGTCCATGTTAACATTTAAAAGACACGGTAAAATGGGGTGGCGCCTATGGCTCAAAGGAGTAAGTCACCGGCCCCATTTACTGGAGGTGGAGGGTTCCAACCCGCTCCGGCCAAAAACTGAAAAAAAAAAAAAAAAAAAAAGACATGGCAAAATGATGAGCAATATCAAAAAAGGACACTTAATGTTTGTTTAGTTGATTAAGATATCTTGAAATTCACATTGCCTTAAGTTACCAATTTATCTCTATGTAAACACATAACTTCAATAACATTTCCTTACTTATTGTCTGAAGAAAGCATTTATTAAAGATTTCTGGAATTATCACCAACATTTCCTTCTTTCTAGAGTGATGCCTTCTTCAAGGAAAAATAATCAGAATAAACTTATACTCCGGCCATTTATTTTCCATGATTTTTCTTGATTTACGAATTTTTCTTACGTCAATAATTAAATATTAAGTACTATTTTGTCTTGCTGAATGTAAAATTAAATGACTAAGCTAAGTTTGCTCTCAATCATTCCTAATAAGAAAGTTAAATATTTTCTCCTCAAACTAACATATATTAGACTTCTCTTTATAACACTACAAAGTTCAAGCAAACTTGTACCACAATCACTTAACTCTATAATATGCTGTATTTTTCAGGTTTATAAATATTTTTTTCAATTTCTTATTTTCTAATCTGTATTATTTCACTGTCATGAAATAGTTGAAGAAATTTTCCCAATGATTTTTGAAATATTTTCAAAGTTACACATATTTTTGAGAAAATTTTATTATACTAGCCTTAATTAGTATCCAATAGTTTAAAGTCAACATTTTTAAGAACTGAAATGACCATATACGTATACATAATTCATAAGCTATAGTTTTTCAAATATATCTCCCTTAAAGCTTTAAATACATCAAAATTTTCACAGATATATTTATAGCATGCACACATCACATATTATCCCCAAGCATCTTAGAGTCTAAGCAATATCACAAGGAAAGCCATTAATATTATTACCTGCTTGATCTTAAAGGGGCTACTGAAATAAATGAGTACCAGCTACTTTAGAAAATCAGTAAAATATATTAACAATACAGTAATGCTTTTTCCTGTATATCACTAAATCATTCATTCTAATATGACGTGAACTATACAACAGAAACTCAGTGTAGAATCTCATCCTAAATTGTATTTAACAACTTTAGTTGGAGATGTACATATGATGTCTACTGTATTTTGATGTAAAATATTATAAACAAATGAAAGCACTATAACCTAATCATTTGTACCTTCCTATTAATCTGAAATAAATAAATAAACAAAAAGTTCTAGCAACCCTGAAAAACAAAAAGAAAATATAAAGTGAGGATAGTTTTTATCAACGACAACAAAAAATCCTTTCTTTATAACAAAGGTCCTCGACAAGGCTATTATGTTACTATTTGAGTTATAATCATTCACCTACAACTAGAGTTAGCTGTCCCTGACTCAAGTTGTATAGGAGAGCAAATTTCTCTAAGACTAGGAATATTATTAACACACTTTTCAGAGACCTAATGGAATAAATGAATCTGTAGTCTCTCAACAGTACATTACAGAATGTTCAAAATCTAATCCATATTTGCTACTTTATTAGGATAAGTTACTATGCTTCTCTTTCCCTTGGATATTACATAAACATTTTGATAATGAATAAATACATCATTGCCCTGATCTTTATAATGTTATTTCAAGAAATAGTAAATTACTACATGCATATAGCCACTGGAATTTTTATATCTTATGCATATACATATACATATATGTACGTATATCAGGTTTAATATACATTACCTCAAACTAATGTATTATGAAGTTTCCAAATCCCCTTAGCCCATAATTTTTCTCTCAAGTTCATTTAAAATGTTACAAATGTTACGTATTAATTGCCCAATTCAACATATTAAATTGTCATACTCTTAATTATTAGTTGTATTTCTTCCCATCCTCAGTTTATGGCCATTTAAACAAGTTCACTTACTCAAAGTAAAAGCTATCATCTAGATTTGGGAAAACTGAATAACAGAATAGAAGGTCAGAATAAATAATTCTAAAAAAATTAGATATGTACATGTGGATGTAGTTTGCCTTTCATATATTCTCTAATTTGAAAATTATCTATTGGACATTTATTTCGTACCAGACATCTTGAAAAGTAATGGAGATAAGACCCTAAGGAGGAAAGGAAGGAAGTATAGAACACTTGTTCTAGTTGACAGATAATAAATAAATAAAGGCCTGAGTAATACAACTTATGATACTGGTGACTATTATAAATAAAAAGAACAGATTTATGTAATAGGAAGTGACTGTTGGAATGAACTATGTCAGAATGAGTCACTTGCTTCCACACTGCACAGACAGTTGCACAGAGAAGAAAATGTAGAAAAATGTAACGGAGAATATAAGGACAAATTAGCTGAACATTCAAAGCAGAGAGGAAAGAAACTGTAAATGTCAAGCGGTGGGAAAAATAGGACATATTCAGGAGGGGGGAATAGAAAATGAATGTGTCTTTTTCATAATGAGCAAAAGAGGACCTGGAATGGGAATGGGTTTGTAGAGGGAGACAGAGTCTGGCTCCGAGACAATGTTTAGAATTGATTCTAACCATACTGTAAGGCAACTGGAATATTTTAACAAAAGAAGTCACATAATACTTTCAGATCCTTTACAGAAGATAGATTTTGTTTACTAGTGTTTAAGCATAAAGAAAATCAATTAGGGAATTGCAGTAGTCCTGCTGACAGATGAACACAACTTGACTATGAAGGGTAGTGGAAGTGATGATGTATCATTATTCAAGTTTTGAAGTTAGAATTAGCTGGATTGTAGGTAGATGTAAATTATTGGATAAGCTGTGGAGATAGACAGTAAAATACCAATTAACCCTAAGTCCTCAGATTGGTTCTTGATCTACTACATGGGTAATGATTCCATAAA
Organism: Perodicticus potto; assembly: GCA_963574655.1. Lineage (NCBI taxonomy): Eukaryota > Metazoa > Chordata > Mammalia > Primates > Lorisidae > Perodicticus > Perodicticus potto. The sequence goes on from CAUYRH010106698.1 coordinate 64,259, forward strand.
CAGAGCTGTGGAAGCCTTAAAGAACAGGTTAATTTGGCTAAGAGGGTTGGAACAAGTGTGAGAGTAAAGATAATGTGTGTATTTGATATCCAAGTAAAGATATGAAATGATGTTGAAATTCACGAGCTCATTTATGTTATTGATGTTTTAATTGTTATTAAGCTTTAGTGGTGGTTTTACAAATACAGAGATCAACTCCAAATTTTTTATAAAGTAAAAGCTATGATGCCAACCACACAAAATTAATGCTCAATACTTGTATATTTATAAAGAAAGATACATTTGTTGGCTCGGCACCTGTAGCTCAAGCTACTAGGGTGCCAGCCACGTGCACTGGAGGTGGCGGGTTTGAATCCAGCCCAGGCCCACCAAACAACAATGACAACTACAACCAAAAAATAGCTGGGTGTTGTGGCAGGTACCTGTGGTCCCAGCTACTTGGGAGGCTGAGGCAGAATCGCTTAAGGCCAAGAGTTGGAGGTTGCTGTGAGCTATGACACCACAGCTCTACCCAGGATGACAGCTTGAGACTCTGTCAAAAAAAAAGAAAGATACATTTGTAATGGAAACCTACTAACATTATTGTTATACAGAACACAAAATAAAGAATGTTTTTAATAACATTAAGTTGTTCAAATTAGTTCAATAACGTGGAAACAAAAATCTTAAGTTTTATTCATAAAAAGAAAAAAATATTAAATAAGAGTATGTGTATATGCATGTTTGTACATGGATATTTATTTGATACTAACGTAAAGTTTTCTAAGTGTTACCAAAGCCGTAATTGAGAATATGGTATCTAATAAAATTGGAATTTTAGATCAGCACAGTAGGAATCTGATATCCAATGAATAAATTTTTTAACCTACGTATGGCATTCATTAAAAATTGTTGGCATATGGGCTCAGTGCCTATAGCTCAGCAGCTAGGGCACCAGCCACATGCACTGGAGCTGGCAGGTTTGAACCCAGCTTGGGCCTGCCAAACAGCAAAGACAACTGCAATCAAAAAATAGCTGGGCATTGTGGTGGGCACCTATAGTCCCAGCTGCTAGGGAGGCTGAGGCAAGAGAATCACTTAGGCCCAAGAGTAGGAGGTTGCTGTGAGCTGTGTGACACCAGGGCACTCTACCGAGGGGGACACAGTAAGACTCTTCCACAAAAAAAAAAAAAAAAAAAAAAATTGCTGGTATATGAATGGCTTACATACTTAAAATTGAATATTTTAAAACATTAAAAACCTTTAGGAGAAGATATGGTAAAAGGGATTTATAAACTTAGAGAAAGTATTCATAAGCAATACAAAAGCCAAACTAATGAGAGTGATGACTTCAAACAGATTAAAATGAAAATTATATTCAATAAAGTTTACTACAAAAAGTGAAAATATAAGCCTAGCTAAAATCACCAGCATACATGGACACGGATATACACACTCTAGCAGCAGTTTGGAAACTGGCCAGTGTTAGGCTGGCCAAAGTAACTCTGTCTTGAAAGGCCATTCTGGGAGAGTCTGTCACAGGTGGGCACAACTCAGACAAGAGAGACGCGCTGCAGTCTCGTCCTTGCACGTCCTTGCCCTGAGCCAATTTCAGACCCACCCGAGGGAAATAAACTGACACTCCAGTAAGAAGAACCTTCCGGGAGAGTCTCCACAATGAGATAGCGTTTTTGATGTCCTGACGACAATCACAGTTTGTTAGTCCTTGATAGAAAACCAGCTCCCCCTCAGGAAGCTATAAGACCGACCTACCTCCCTGAGCCCTTGCTAACTTCCTTTAGCTATTAGCCATATCCTTTAGATAATAACTCACTTGCACCCAACTGGCAAAATAAACAATGACACCTTGGTTACACTTTTGGTCTTAATGTATTCTGCAGTTTTTACTGATCAGTAACATGCTCAACAGCAGTGAAAGAATGTCCGAACAATTCAACAGTGATAAAATGTCTTAAATATTGTACACTTATAAAAAAGAAATAAAATGTAAAAAACAAACTATGTGTATATAAATACACATACACCATATATATGCATATGATATATATTTATATATGCTTTGTTTTGGGTATATACCATACTTTGTGTATATATGTAATATATATGTACATATATATTTGTGTATATATGTAATATATATATATATATATAAATCATTTAAAATCTAGAAAAAGCATACAAAATGCAGGATGGTTTCTACTTCCTGGAAAATGTAAAGTAATGCAATTGTGTAGAAGCACACAGAGGCTTTGCATTTCTGGATGATTTTCCATATCCTAAGAAAGGGAAATTATCAATGGATATTTGTTTATTATTTTTAATAATATACCATATGTATATTTTAATATACCATATGTATATTTTTTACTATGTTGTAGTTATAGCAAAACCATTAACATACGGAAATGTAATACCCAAAAAATAGTGAGTAGCGACTGCTGGAAGGGGATGTTTTGACTTTTTTGTCCATAAAAGAAGAGTCTCGGTCATATTCACATGCCGGGCAAACAGGAAAAAAAGAGATGGGATTTCAAAATAATGGAAAGGTGGAAGATAGAGCAATTTCCATGAAGATGCAAAAGGCAGTCCTCACACAAGCAGGTACATTTTCCATATGTGTCTCGGGTAGAGGAGAAGTATTTTCCCAATGCTATCAGAGGAAAGGTCTTAAAAATAGTGGAGGTAAAAACAGTTTTAGGTGAAGCAGGGCAAGAAGGTATTATTACCTTGGTGTTTTTCATGAGAAATAGATTTTTTTTTCTCATAAAAGAAGAAAGACAGAAATTGGAAGTTAAACACGTTGGTAAAAATTTGAAAACACTGCAAGACGCGGAGAAGAAACAGATAACAGAAACATAATAACATGCAGGCATTAATCATGATAAAAATAAAATACATTATCATCAGTCTACATAGATATCTGATTGTCTTCATTAATTCTCAGAAACCTAGGTGCAGAATCAGAAATTTATTGATAGATGAAAGACTGATGGCGTAATATACAAGGCAGAGAAGAGAGTTTCAGGTTACTGGGAATAACCTGACAAAAGTGAGGGAAGTCTGACTTCCAGACTGAAGAGTAAAGATATAAATAAAATACCCATAGAAAAATTAAATGGAGATACCAGGGTCAAAAGGCAGGGAGACTTAAACCCAGTTATACCTGCAGCAAAGGATACAGGGGCTATATTTGAGCCTAGGATAGTGAAGAAAGTTATTTCAAGGATTAAGATATAGGTAATGGCTAAGACCAGGGCAGGGCCTTGAGTCCAAGTGAAAGACAGTGTCACTTGATTGCAGTTGAAAAATAAAGAAAATATGTTATAGTAAATTCGATTTCTTCATGGATTAGTGACTATAGTTTAGGAGAAGAAGCTCCAGGAAGAAAATGTTTTCACCATATGAAAAAAATGCCTGAGATGCTTATGCATTACAAACTTATAATCATCTAATAGCAATCCATTATATCCATTGGCAATTAAATAAAAAGATTAGGGCTTAAGGTAACCACTTTCACAAATTTCTCATGCTTTATTTTGAATTTTTATTTTGAAATTTTCATCGAACATGTCTTTTTGAGGATTATCAATAAGGTTTACTTTAATGAAGATTTTTTAAATTTTGGATCTTAATATCTTGTGAAAAACTGTCCATGGGGAAGAAATTCACAATCAGATTGGCTACAAGGCCTGGAAACAGTTGTTTATACCTTCACCTATGTGACATCTTTGCTGTATGATAGGCAGCAAGCCGCTTAATCTCTCTTGCACACACATTTATTCATTAATTGACGTAGCCGTACTGCATCTGTCTCTTTCACCAACTTACAGAGAACAAATGAGATTATGCATGTCAGTTTCAAATAGACATTCAAAGCGTTATAAAGTTTGCGATTCTACTAGTAAGTATTAAATACTGAGAAACTCTCCAAGCAGGATTAAGAGAACAAAACGTGAAATGAGATTGTCCGTGGAGACGAATGTGAGTTAATATATTAACTTAGATTCATGCTAAATATTCATGTTATTCAGAGACTTGATTTTTATGGAACCATCATAGCATTACTACATAATAACTTTGATATAAATAATTTAATAAATTTAATTTTCCATTTTATGGCTCTTCAGGTAAGTATGTATTTGATATAATACTAACCTTTTTTTTTGCATTATGTATTTTTTCCACAAAATATCTTTTCCTCCCTGACATTGTATATGTAGTTTTCTATGAAATGTAAGTTAGTTTCAAATAAAGACTAGTAAGACAGTTTTGATTAAGCTTTTTGTAAGAGGAGTTATTACATGATAAAATAAAGCACAGATGATAATGAAAATGTTTTGAAATACTATGCACCAGTTGATCTTTCTAAATAGGAAATTAATGCAGTTTTATTATTAAAAATAAATTATTGATAGAACAAAGTATATGAGCCTTCAGTAATTAGAAGTTTATAGATAATATCTTAAATAATAGTTATCATACAATGTATTCCTTGTGGAATGACATTTAGTACTATTAAAAGTAGTTTAATTTAAATTATAATGTGTATATTCCAAATTAATATTACTTAGCCTACATAAGAGTTTTTGTTTTTAATAAGTTATTCTGCCTTTCTGTGTTAAAAATTCACAAGCCCATATGTGTCTATGTATGGAGCACACTGTTTCATCTTGCAGAGAATTGGCTTCTTGGATATTCAGTACTTTGTCTAAAATTTCAAATCTCATGTAGGAAGAGCTGTCTAGCTCTTCATCTTAGGCAATTTGGCACTTATAAAATAGTTTCCTTACTCAGGTTTTTAAAAGAATATACAATCATAAAGTACATATGGTATGTAACTATATATATATATATATATGAGTATTTATATATGTCATATACAACTTATATTTCTACTTTTAATATTATTTATATAGCATATAAATATGTATAGTCACGTTTTTCCAAACCATAGCTTGCAAAGATTCTATCGTTTTTAAGCCAGTCTTTTTGTGTGTGTCAGAAATGTGCCCTGCAACAAGACTGTAAGAATTGCATTTTTTAGAGTATATTATAGGAGAAAATCCAAACACCTTTCAGATATACATAAAATCTTACCTTCTAAAATATCTCTTCTTTTACCTTGCTCAGGAAGATGGAGTACACGACTTACACATCCTAGTCCTGAATCTATTTGCTCGAAGAATAATGAATATCTAGATGTGATTTTCTCATATTTTAGAATCATTGATCTGTCACCTGCTAAAGAGGGCACATGGTCTCATGCAAGCAAATAACTACAGCTGTAGAAGCATACTTTGGACAAGATCCATTGCTATTTATCCACATTGTTCCAAAATAGCAGCAGAACAAATGTTTTAAAAGTTAGGGTTGCAACTATTTATTGTTATATTTCGGATTATTTTTTACCTGGGTAACACAGAAGATTAAACATAATCAGTTCCAGCTGAAAACAGTTCTACAGTATGTCAAGGACAATAAGTTCACAAATTGACCTTACCTGCTATTCATGTGGTGTATGAAGAACATTGGGCAAAGGGGAATTTAATTAGTGTATCTCATAGTAGAAATAAATGGAAAAAAAGATGGACTGCTGATTATACTGAAAATGAGTAGCATGCTTAGCTGTCAACAATTCAACAGAAGTGGTTTTTAAAAAATCTGTCTTTGGTAACAGAAATTTTATTTTATTAAATTATCTCATTTGGAGTCTAACTTCTGTATTTTAACTACTAATAGTAAAATGCAATTGGAGACTTGTTATCTAAAATGATGCAATGACAGATATTTTCACTAAAAAACTGAATGATTGTAATAGTTACTGAAGGCTTGTATAGCCCCAACGAAGCAAGTAGAAAAGAAACAAATGCCAGAGAAAAGTGATTTTTACATCACTTTCCCTCTTAAAAACTAGAATAACAAAGCAGTAGCCATCTATGACTCAATAAAATACATTATCAAAGATATTTTGTCTTTGTGCCTTTTCATTATTTACTGCTTTGTTGAAAGGAGAAAGGATTTCCCAAAAGTGAAAACCAAGAACTGGTTAGTGAAATACTAATTTGCTCTAGTAACTATTAAACTATATGAAAGATAATTATTGTAATAATTTTCATTTTGGTAAAATAAAATTGTACATTTCCTTAGCATTCATATAAGGAAGAGTAAACACACACGTTAAAATTTTCTAAAAACAAATTAAGATAATAATTTGCAACATTTGTCACCACATTCTATTCTTGATATTTAGGATCTAATCTAACACTACTTTGTACGTATGTATGTTTGTGTATGGTGTGTGTATGTGTATATATATATATATTATATATATATATATATATATGTATATATATATAGTATGTGTCTTATCTACTTTAGAATTAGCAAATAGCCTAGTTCATGACTAATACAAAAATCGCTATTTTCAGTTTTCTTTGTACTATATGAGAGATCTGAATTAAAAGATACTTGCCTTTATACTTTTATTTTACAAAAAATCGTATCGAGTGCCAGGGATATGCAATACCATAAAGCAGTGGGTAAGACAGTACATTTTTCTAAAATAAAGTTACAGGAAAGAATAAGTATGAAACCAACCATAAAACCAGAGAAAATGTCTGTCTTATCATGAGTAAGATTCCAAGGGACAAAAAAATGGGAGATTCATTCTGTATCCTGTGGTAAAAGACTGAAGTTGGGAAAGAATTTTAGAGAAAGTGACACTGAAACATATGAAAAAGTTCAGTTGATTAGTAAGAGAGAGATATTTTAAATAGAAAGTATAACATGAAAAAATGTATACACAAATAAAAATTTTGAAGTTTTTTTTCTTATACAAATTCCATTCAAATTGCCTTCGAAGTATCCTCACAACCTCTGAGCATTTGATGGCAATGAGGAGCTGGGAGTCAGTGATCATAGGTCACAAGAGCTCAGTCTTTATGGTCAAATAATGGAGGAGGTAGAATCACTTTGGGTTTTATTATTTAAAAAGTAGACAGTTAAGGATTTTAAGTAGATCTCTTTTTAGAATAGGTAATTCTGGCAGCCATATAAAACAAGGAAAGCAGAGGAAAATATTTAAGAGACTGTCACTAACATCACTATCTATAAAGTACGTCTGCACAAGTACATATGTCCTTACACACACTCTCGCAATTGAATTTGACCACAGTCAAACTTCCAATAAGTTGTCATCATGAAGTCAATAGGAAGTAGAGGGAGAAAGGGGAATAAATTGATCAGCACTAACAAAAAACAATCAGCTACGTCCAAAATGGGGTATAGTCTATGGAATAACCTGTTTTCTTTAACAAGGTCAAAGGTATACAGGAAACATAGTAAAAAAAAAAAAATGGGGGCAGCACCTGTGGCTCAGTGAGTAGGGCGCCGGCCCCATATGCTACAGGTGGCGGGTTCGAAACCAGCCCCAGCCAAACTGCAACAAAAAATAGCCAGGTGTTGTGTCAGGTGCCTGTAGTCCCAGCTACTCGAGAATCGCCTAAGCCCCAGAGTTAGTGGTTGCTGTGAGCTGCGACACCACAGCACTCTACCAAGAGTGACAAAGTGAGACTCTGTCTCTTAAAAAAAAAAAAAAAAGTGTTCTTATTTGTTTATTGAAACAAGTGACAAATTTTATTACATGACTTAATTTTTATGTCCAAGCACAAGGATAATGAAATATATTTTCCACACAAAATATTATATACATTAAAGAACATACAGTGGTAAGGATACAGTGTAAGTTTTCTGGGAAGCAGACTCTGTGATAGAAATGTACTGGTATTTATTGGGCAGCGCTGTCTAGATAGGACCAGTGAAAGTGGAAGAATGAAGCAGGATAGACAGAGCAAGAAGTTAAACTCTATTGAAGTCCCGACAAATGTCTCAGTTGATCACTTGAGGAATGTTTGAAGTTGGGAAAGCCCCTCAATTGAGGGACTGGCCAGTCTTTTGATATCTGTCGCCCCACAAACATGAACTTTGACTGTGAAGATTCTCTTTAGCCAGGGGTCATTTCCAGCGAAGAATTCAGCAGAGAGCAACCAACTAACAATAGTCCCAGTAGCTGAGGGAAGGGGTGCTTCAGTCTGGAAAGGGTTGGGGGGATTTGTGAGAATCTGAGAAGCACATCATAGCATTGACTACGGATGATCAAAAAGAACAATATGTATTTCATAATTTACAGCAAAGTTCTGCCTCAATTCCAGATACAAGTAAACTTGAAATTATGAAAAGGTAAAATTCTAGCAAGAAAACAAAGAAACCACATGAAATGCCAGCTACTGGAATGATGGAAATTTTGATGGTAAGAGAGAAAAAACAACCCAAAGAAAAGGCCTCTATATAGTGAGAATTATTTCCAGGAATGCTCATCCTTTTCTTTCAAAGTCTCAAAAAATAGACAACAACAACAAACAACAACAAAAATAATAGTGGCTAATTCTCACATAAGTTGGATATAATTTTTTTTATTAAGTCATTTGTACATAGATCATACATACATTTATGCCATTATGGGATTTGATGTGTTGATTATTTATACAAATTGGAGTGCTTACAAGTACATTACTTGAACAATAACTTTTAATTCAACTTGTTAATATGTTGTTTAGGATGTTGCATCTACATTTATAAGTGAAATATGTCTGTTATTTCCCTTTATAATAATATACTTTTCCAGTTTTAATATCAGGTATATCCAGATGAAGTAGAATGAATTTGAAGGATTTATTCTTTTTCTATTGTCTGTAAGATTTGGCAAGATCTGTTTTTTGAAATTATCTTCTATTTTCATTTATTAAAAAATGTGTTCTAATAAGACTCTATCATAATTAAAAGACAATTCATTAGTTTTATAGTGATTGTACTTCAATTTAATTCTAAGTCAAACAGACTTTTTTTTTTTTTTTTTTGAGACAGAGTCTCAAGCTGTCGCCCTTGGTAAAGTGCTGTTGTGTCACAGCTCACAGCAACCTCCAGCACTTGGGAATAGACGATTCTCTTGCCTCAGCCTCCCAAGTACCTGGCACTACAGGCACCTGCCACAACGCCCGGCTATTTTTGGTTGCAGTTGCCACTGCTATCTTAGCTGGCTGGGGCCGGGTTTGAACCCACCACTCCCTGTATATGGTGCTGGCACCCTACCCACTGGGCCACAGGCGCCCCCCTGACTATTTTCTTTTTCTTAAACAGTGATAATTTTCAATTTGGAGAAGGAGAGAAAACAAAGTAATTATTCTTAATTTGGGGGACTATAATTATGGTATTGTCATTATTTAAGAAAAATTTTCCCTTTTTTGAGAGGAAAACAGAAACAAATGGCCTAATTACAGAAACAAAAGAAAGAAAAGGAAAGGGGTGCTAGAGAAGAGAATGGATGAAACTAGTATAAGAATTGATGATTTGCCTTGATCCTACATGAGGCACACATACACATTGCTTAATTTCGTATGTTGGAAATTTTCATAATAAAATGCAAAGACTTGCTAGGAGATTATATAATTTGTCTGAAAAATAACCATAGGAGTAGGCAATTAGAGTGGAGACATAAAAAAGTAACATTGACAGAGGTTGGTGGCAAAAATAAATGAAGACAAAGAACCAAGAGAAATAGTAGGATGAACAGAGAGAAATTTCAGTTGTACATTTAAAATCAAAGCATCCACATTTCTGATTCCCTCATCACCTGCTTTGTTCATCTCCATCTCAGTGAGTGTCAAATGCATTCTTCAGTTTTCCCAGCCAGAAAACATGAAATGATGTGTGTATTCTCTTTTACATCTCTCAACCTGGCAATCTATGTGTCGCTAGTGTCATGATCAAAATAGGTTTGAAATTCAGCCGCTTCCCACCATCCCCACTGCTACCATCTTAGTCTAAGCCCTACTAATTTTTAGTTGCAAGTATTAAGAGAGGTGTCACAGTGTCTTAAAAACCAAATAGATGATGGCACACTTTCAGAAGAGAAAGAAAAAACCTCTAACAGTCTCATTTCTCTGTAACAGTAATATTTAAATTCTTTATGATACCCCCCAAAGACCTATAGGATCTGATCTTAATCTACTTCTTCTTTACTATCCTTCCATGTCACATGAGCCACAGTGACTTCTTTGCTGTTCTTTAACTGTGCCCGGAACGCTCCCATAGCAGATCCTGTACCTAAGCCTGGGACATGCTCTGCATTCTGTGCGCTAGTTTCTTTTCACCTTAGTTTTTGTTCATATGTTAAGTATTCAGTAGGTAATTTTTAGTAGCATTTACCATAAAGGCATGACACTACTCACCTCCTCTATTATTTGACTTTTTTTCAATAGTGACAATTAGCTTTTGTTATAATAAATAAATTACCTGCTAAATAGACTTTAGTTCTTCCCCACTGGAATGTTACTTCCAAAAAGACAGGGATTATTTTCAATTATATTTCCAGCTATCCTGAGTGCCCAAACACAACCTGTTGCATCCTATCTTCTCAATATATATTTTTTAGTGTTAAAACGGTATTTTATGTGAAAATATAGTAGATGATTTAAAACAGAGAATTATAATTCAGAGAATTAGAGTTATAGATGAATATTTAGGGAAATTGATGAGGATTATGGATTTTAGACAAGGGAACTAAGAACTATGTAAAACTTCCAAAATTATTAGAATTAAGGGAATAGAAGAAGTTTAAGTAAAAACTGAGAAATACAAGTTTAGTAAATAAGATTGCTATCACTGAAATTCAGTTTTCAAGAATTTAACAATTAATTTAATATAACAAGAATTAAAGAAGTATAAATTTCTCATTAAGGAACTACTAAAACATTATAGTAAAATATTTTGAGATGTTGTATTTCTTTGAATGTCTTCACCTCCCCCTCCTGCTGACAAGTTTTTCTTAGGGCTGGTCAGCCAATGCTAAAATGATTTAGAGAATAAAGATGGACAAATTCCTTTATTGAGAAAGCAAAGTCAATTTCTTAGCATGAATGTATAACTAAAATTTTAAATTTTATTTTCCTAATTTAAAAAGACATCTAAGTACTTTGTTAAAAGACTGGGAATCGGGAGGATGTGTGGAGGGAGGGTGATTGGTGGGATCACACGGTGCATCTTACAAGGGTACAAGTGATAATTACTAAAAGTAGAACATAAATGTCTTCATATAGTGATTTAAAGGCCATGAAGGCTATGTTAAATAGTTTAATGAAAATATTTTAGATTGTATATAAAGTCAGCATATTGTGCCCTATGATTGCACCAATGTACACAATTATGATTTAATAAAAATTAAAAAAA
>CAUYRH010106700.1:0-15596 GCA_963574655.1 Perodicticus potto
TAAGCTCTTCTTTGAAGGTTTGATAAAATTCTGGTGTGAAGCCTTCCAGATCAGGGCATCGTTTTGTTGGGAGACTTTTTATTGTTTCTTTGATCTCAGTGCTTGAAATTGGTCTGTTCAGGAGATCTATTTCATCTGGGCCAAGTCTAGCGAGAGGGTGTGATTCTAAATATTGATCCATTTCCTTCACATTGTCAAATTTCTGGGCATAAAGTTTCTGGTAGTATTCAGAAATAATCTCTTGTATTTCTGTGGCATCAGTTGTAATTTCCCCTTTATCATTGCTGATTGAGGTTACTAGAGATTTTACCTTTTTATTTCTAGTTAGTCTGTCCAAAGGCTTATCTATTTTATTTATTTTTTCAAAAAAACAACTCCTTGTTTCATTAATTTTCTGAATGATTCTTTTGTTTTCCATTTCATTGATCTCTGGTTTAATTTTGGATATTTCTTTTCTTCTGCTGGGTTTAGGCTTAGATTGTTCATCTTTTTCCAATTCCAACAGATGGCTTGTGAGTTTGTTGATACACTCTCTTTCTGTTTTTCGAATATAGGCTTCTAAAGTGATAAATTTTCCTCTCAGGACTGCTTTTGCTGTATCCCGTAGGTTTTGGTAGTTTGTGTCTTCATTGTTGTTATGCTCAAGGAAGTTAATGATTTCCTTTTTTATTTCTTCCTGCATCCAAGTGTCATTCAGCATAAGGTTGATTAACTTCCATGCCTTTGTGTGAGGTTGAGCATTTTTGTTGGAGTTGAGTTCCACTTTTAGTGCCTTGTGGTCTGAAAAGATGCAAGGGAGAATTTCAATTCTTTTGATCCTGCTGAAGTTTATTTTGTGTCCTAGGATATGATCAATATTGGAGAATGTTTCATGGGATGATGAGAAGAATGTACATTCTATATCTTTGGGATGGAGTGTTCTATATACATCTATCAAGCACAGTTGTTTTAAAGTCTCATTTAAATCCCTAATATCTTTATTTAATTTCTGTTTAGAGGCTCTACCAGCTTTGAGAGAGGACTGTTGAAGTCCCCTGTTATTATGGTGTTATAGGATATCATATTGCTCAGACTAAGCAAGGTCTGTTTCAAGAATCTGGGAGCATTTAAGTTGGGTGCATAAATATTTAAAATTGAAATGTCTTCTTGTTGTGTTTTTCCCTTAACCAATATGAAGTGACCATCATTATCTTTTTTGACTTTACTTGCTTTAAATCCACATGTATCTGAGAATAAGATTGCAACCCCTCTTTTCTTCTGAGTTCTGTTTGCCTGAAAAATTGACTTCCAACCCTTAACTCTGAGTTTTAATTTGTCTTATGACATGAGGTGTGTTTCCTGCAGACAGCAAATAGATGGCTTGTGTTTTTTAATTCAACCAGCCAATCTATGCCTCTTCAGTGAGGAATTCAAGCCATTGACATTTATTGAGATAATTGATGAGTGTGGTAGTGTTCTATTCATCTTATTTTGTGAAAATCTGTTGGTTAGTTTTGTCTTTTGCATAATTGTGGACACTAGGTTCTGTCCTATAATTTCTGCATGTTTACTTTGCTAAGGTCCATTGTGACGGTCAGTGTGTAGAACAGGTTGAAATATTTCCTGTAAAACTGGTCTTGTTGTGGCAAATTTCCTCAATGTTTGCATATCAATAAAATATTTGATTTCTCCATCAATTTTAAAGTTTAGCTTGACGGGGTATAGAATTCTGGGCTGGAAATTGTTCTATTTAAGTAGGTTAAAGATAGATGACCATTGTCTTCTGGCTTGAAAAGTTTCATCAGAGAAGTCCGTGGTCACCCTGATAGGTTTTCCCCTGTAGGTCAGTTGGTGCTTACTCCTGGCAGCTTGCAAGATCTTTTCTTTTGTCTTGACTGTAGATAAATTCATCACAATATGCCTTGGAGAAGCTCTATTTGAGTTGAGACGACCAGTGGACCAATATCCCTCTAAAAGGAGTATGTCAGACTCTTTGATGATATTTGGGAAATTTTCATTTATAATATTCTCTAGAATGGCTTCCATTCCTCTGGGGCATTCTTCTTCCTCTTCTGGAATACCTATAACTTGTATGTTTGAACGTTTCATAGAGCCCATAATTCTGTCAGTGAACGTTCTGCTTTCTCACTCTTCTTTTTGGCCTCTTTAACTATCTGAGTTATCTCAAGAGCTTTATACCACCTCCAAAATTCTTTCTTTTGCATGATCTAATCTGTTGTTGATACTTTCTATTGCATCCTTAAGTTCCCTAATTGACTGCTTCAGTTCCTTCAGCTCTGCTATATCCTTTATATATTCTTTGTATCATTCTTCTCTAATTTGATTCTGTTTTTGAATTTCCTTTTGGTTATTATTCACTTTCTCAGCAATTTCTTTCCTTGTTTTTTGATTGTTTTCCACTTTCTCAGCAATTTCCTTCATTGTTTTCATTATCTATATTTTAAATTCCCGTTCTGTCATTTCTAATATTCCTTTGTAGGAGGAATCTTCTGTGGTAGCTATCTCACAATCCCTAGAAGGGGTTACTCTGGCCTGGGATTTCATGTTGGCAGGATTTTTCTGCTGATTCTTCTTCATGAGTGCTTTCTTGTATCTGTTTCCTTATCCTAATTTTCCTTTCACTTCTTCTTTTTCTTTAAGTTACTGTACCACTGGCCTAAAGTTTTAATGAGTTCTTTTGGTGAGAGACCAGAAGGATGAAAAGATTGAAGAGCAAGAAGGAAAAAAAGATTTAAAGAAGAGAAAAGAAAACAAAGAGAGAGAAAGAAGAGAGGGTGAGTAAAAGGAAATATTGACAAAAAGAAGAAAGGCACTAAAAGAAAGAAACAGGAGAAATATAGGTGTGTAGTAGAGTACTATGGCCCAACTTTAAGACTCCCAACCTCTGGGGCTGTTGGGTTGGGTGATTCCCTTGAGGTCAACAGCTCTTTGTCAGCCAGCTCAGACACAATATCCCACCTCCATCAGGTAGAGAGGAAAGACAAAAATACTATAAATTGAACTGAAACAAACAAGCAAAAACCCTTATGGGATAAAATTAGGGGAAAAAACAAATAATAGGGACAGAAACACTAGCAAAAATGACATTTTAATTGTGTAAGAAGGCAAAAATGGAAGATTGTATTTAAACTAGAATGGGAAAAAAAAAAAGAAAAAATGTCAAGGAAAAATGTTGAAATTAAAAAAACAAAACAAAACCCCCCAAACCAAGAGACCAAACAGTATATATATCTTGCTAAGTATTGACCAGGCAACAGGTGATCTTCTGAGGTATGAGATTTTTTTTTTTTGTAGAGACAAGAGTCTCATTTTATCACTCTTGGTAGAGTGCCGTGGCATCACACAGCTCACAGCAACCTCCAACTCCTGGGCTTAGGCGATTCTCTTGCCTCAGCCTCCCGAGTAGCTGGGACTACACTGGCTATTTTTCTGTTTTGTAGTTTGCCGAGGCTGGGTTTGAACCGGGTTGTGAATTCTTACACAATTAAAATGTCATTCGGTATATGGCGCGGTGCCCTACTCTATGAGCCACAGGCGCTACCCCTGAGGTATAAGATGTTAATCACAATGTTGATACATCTGTATGAGATGGGGACTGGAGGCCTCTGCTGATTACTCAGACCCTGCAGGCTTGGGAGCCCAAATGACTCCGCAGCCCACTCAAAAGACACTCCAAGCCATGAACCTTGGCCAAACAGAAGCTTTCCAGGGAAAGCATTTATCTCTGGGATCTCTCCTGGCGTGGCTGCCTGCATATCCAGTGAGCCAAATCCAACCTCCCTCTATGCCCCGGAGGGCCATGGCTACGTATGTGCCAAACACTGGAATCTCCACACTTGCCCAGCGTCTCGGTTGCCACCTTTGGGCAGCTCAGACACTAGATTACTCGCCCGAGGTCTCCCGGCCGATCCCAGCGCTGCAACATGCAGGGGCAGCCCACAGCTGAACGATATTAGCTCCTTTCTGGCTCAGCGGCTCAGTCTGGGGCCCCAGACAACACCCAAAGTCATCTGCACACCTGCCCGAGATCTCCCAAGGCGGTTCGATCGAGTGTCCAAGTCCAAAAAACCCGAAACATCCCCCAGGTGAGGCTTTTCCTGCTTGCAATCTCGCTGCTGCTGTGGTTACAGCTGCAGGCAGCCTCCGACCGAACAAACGCACCCACCACTTGCCAGTGTTCCACCGCTTCGGTCCTTGTGGGATCCAGAAGTCTCTCACTGACCTCCTGTATCACCAAAGGGAAGCCTCTGGGTGAACCCACAGGCCAGAGATGCCTGGGGTCCTCTCTCCCAACTCTCACTGCACCCGGCTGCACAGAAGTTGCTACTCCGCCGCCATCTTCAATTAGGTGTCACGCCCGGCTATTTTTTGTTGTAGTTTGGCCAGGGTTGGGTTTGAACCTGCCACCCTCCGTATCTGGGGCCAGCGCCCTATTCACTGAGCCACAGGCACCACCCGTCTAATTTTTTTTTATGCTTGGACAGTCTATAGGTTTATGAGAATCAGAGGATCACGTTATACCAATGGATACGTGACATCCACTGACCCCACTGGGGAGGCACCTGGATAATAGGGGAAGGTGGATTCTGCCAGGTTTCTCCACAGTGAAATTACTCTTTCCCTTTCCAGTTCTTTAGAAGCAAGTCTCTGCTTCCTTTTTTGGTCTAGAATCCTATTCTTATGTCCCAGAATCTATTACAATCTATTAACAATTATTATAATTGTTATTAAAAATAGATTCAACGAACTATGATCACTTTAAAAGGTACTATTTAACATTAAGCTTTAAAAAGAAATTTGCCTCTGAGAATTACTCTAAACATGTTCTGCTGTTCATCAGATTGCAAAGTAATCCTGGTTTAGGAACAAGTAGGATGAGAGGGTTCATGGCCCCAGTTAATGTTGTTTGTCAGAGCCCCACTCACATCCCCAACCCTGCTGCAACTGACCCCCCTGGCAAATAACACAGGCAATTCTCAGGCCCCTTCTCTGCCCTAGACCTTGTCCTGGGCTTTGTGCCTTGGACTTCAGAGTTCTTACTCCAATCCTTTTCTTGTATAAGAGGGGAAGGTGAAAACCAGAGAGGGAAATAGCTTGTCTGAGGTGTTGGACAACATAGCCTGTGAATAGCAGAATCAGAACTGGAACATGAGTCTCTCTCTTCCCCAGGAGTCACAGTAATGCCAGTGATGATCTAGGATCCTCTTTGAGAAATCCCTATTACCCCAGAAAGGATTCTTTGCTGCATGGCTTTCCATTCCAGGCCTAGTGTCTGATTACCTTCTGCATAACCAAGCTGGGGTCTAGCACGGAGGGTCCATAGGAGAATAACAATACTTTGGCACAGTCCTCAGGAGCTCCTGGTAGGCAGAGTGACAATCCATCAAGGGCTTAGTACAGTGTCTAGCACAGAGCAGACATAAATGATTGCAGGGTTAATGGATTGATTAAAACAAATCCATTGCCCCAGCCACCTGGCTAGCACCCCTTAATCACCTTGATGGTAGCATAGTCCAGAACCTACAAGAACCTACATTCGAAGGGCATATTAACCTTGCTCACCAGTTGAATCCCAGAATTTAGTTCAAAGCCTGGGAAGATAGTAAGCACCTGGTAGGTATATGATGGTTGAATGAGTGAATGAATGGATGTTATCCCAGGCAGAGAGAGGGCCAGGATGTCACCCACATGCAGAGATAGCTTCCCAAATTTGTCACCAGCTGCCAGTCCATCCCATCAGACTCAGGTTTTTGAATAGAAAGAAGTTGAATATTTATGCTAAAAAAAGCAGTGGGGTGAGCCAAACTTGCCTGAAGGCAAGCTGCTTTCTGTTGCCACCCTGCAGCCTGGAGCCATGCCTATCTCAGCCAACCCTCCGCTTCTAAAATCTGTGCCCAGCCAGGGAGTGTGGGGAGAGGGGATTCTGGAAGAGAGGTCGCCTGCCTGCCTGCCTTCCTCTACTCATGGCCAACACCCCTGGATCCTGGGGCAGAGGTGGGAGGAGGTCCCCATTCTGCAGTGGAATGAAAGGAAGGAGTCCCCGCACCTCTGAGCACCCATCAGGAGCCTGGCTTGGTGCTGGGCACCTCACAGGTGTTATATTGCTTACAACTCATTACAGTTTCAGAGGCAGGGGTTGTTACTTCCTCCGACAGATATGGAAACTTAAGCTCAGAAAGCTCACTAACTTGCCAAGGCCATAGATCTGTTCAGTGGCAGAGCTGATTTCAGCTCACCTCTCTCTGATACTAGAGCCTGAGGTCTGGCCTCAGCTGTGGAGGTTTCTGGCTTCAAACTCTCCTGTCTTCCTCGTTAGGGGAGGTAATTCCCTTCTCTTCCTCAGTCCACATAAGATGCCACCAAGATGATTCACTGGTGTTTCTGTTTGTTTTTGTTCCTCAGGCTAATATAAGGAGAGGGGTGGTTGTGGGGCTATCAACCACTCACTCTCTGGTGTGAATTTCTCTAATCTATTTGCTTTCTTTCTGGCCTCTTGCTGAGTCTCCCTGGCCTGGAACAGGTGGAAATGTGGGTGAAGAAAGAGTGGTCATCTGGGAGTCAAGGTCACTTGGGTGAGTCAGTGCACAGATGGGCAAACTGAGGTCGAGAACAAGAAGGGAAATGCCAGAAGTTGGGTTAAGAAAGCAGGTAAAGTGAGATCTGTGTTCAAGAAGAGAAAATGTGATTCCAAACACCAGAGTAAGTGTATCTCAACAAAGTTCCTGGGTGAAGATGAAGGTGAAGGTGAAGGTGTAGGCAAAGATGGTCGTGGGGCAGAGTGTACAAGTGAAGGTGAAGGATTTCAAAAGAGAGGGACATTCTGAAAGGACCTAGGGGCCACCTGGGATACAACTGCTTATCCTAATAAAAGAGATTCCAATATTCCCAGAGTCCCCAGCACCCATGCACTTATCTGAAGACTGGTTTAAGCAGACTGAGCAATCTAATCTCATGGCAGGTGAGCCTAGAATCTTGTAAAGTTCTTATTCTGTACTTGGGTTCCAACTTCTATTTCACTACTTATTGGGCTTGTGGGCTTCTCTGAGCCTCAATATCTTCTTCTGTAAAATGATTGCTGCTTTCTTAGGGAAGACTAGAGTTTATGACTATAAAGCATGTAGTACACCTAGGACATGGTTGGCCCTCATTAAAGAGGAAAGTCTTTTATCAGGTCTGGAAATGGGCTTCTCACTCGGTGCTCACTATCACTACCTCCTGACTGGTTTACACAACCTAGTAGAAATTTCTTGAAAGTGGTGCATAGAGGCCTAGGACGTAGGAAATCTGGGACTCAGGAAACCTGGATTCGGTTCTTACTTTTTCCACAGACATGCTGTGTGGCCATGGACTTGTGCCTTCATCTCTCTGGGTCTCATATCTCTTACCTTGCACTGAGGTTAACAGTCTCAAAATGCTTTATTTATTCTTCATATCTTCCTTAGGAGAGAGGCCCTATTAATATCCCATTTCACAGCTGTACACACTGAGGTCCAGAGAGGTGAGTGGCATGCTCCAGGTAGAGGCAGGTGAGGATTCAGCCCCAGGTCTGTCTGACTTCAGAGTCTCTGACTTGCCAAGAGTCTCCATCCTGAAGGACCTCAGCACAGAGGTGGAGAGGCAGACGGTGCCCATGTGAACCCCAGACAGGGTTGCCAGTCTGTGATGTGACAGGTTTGAGAAGGCAAGTGACTGGGAAATGGGGAGGAGGTGGGGGAATCCCTCCCTCACCAAGGGAGCTGCAAGGAGAGGCGTCGGAGGCCAGGGCATGGGCAGTGGTGCTGAGACAGTGGCCAGGGGCAGAGAGGGTCCCTTTGAGAGTTTCTGGGCTCCACAGGTACAGAAAGGCGCTGTGGGATGGAGTTAGGGGAGCTCAGCCCCTAGTTCTGTCTGATGGATGCTGTGACCTGGCAGATTCCTTTCTGTCCCTGGGTCTCAGCGTCCTCATTTATAGAATGAGGGTGGGTCCCAGAACCCTTCCAGACCCTCTATGGGTCTCAGCCTCCAGTGGAGGGTCCCACCTAGAGCAGGTGCCTGCTCAGTGCTTACAGAAAAAGTGGGGGACAGCTGGGCAGAGAGGATGAGTGGTGGGCAGAGGGTAGGCTTCATGAGGTCACTCCCTTGGATCTGAAGCTTAGTCCTGAGACTAATAGTCAGCTTCTCCTTACTGGCCGAAATGTAGACTTTTATTTTATTTTATTTTGTTTTATTTTATTTTATATATTTTAATTTATTGTTGGAGATTCATTGAGGTGCAAGAAACCAGGTGACACTGATTGCATTTGTTAGGTAAAGACCCTCTTACAATCATGTCTTGCCTCCAAAAGGTGTGGCACACACCAAGACCCTACCCCCCTTGCAATGTAGACATTTATTAATAAATCCTCATGGTGGTCTGAGCAGGTAAATGGGGAGGGTGGAGCCTGTTTTAAAGCTTCGGGTCGGCTATTGGGTGGGAATGGAGGAATTTGAGAGACTTGAATCATTTGCTAGAGCCGACCCGGAGCTGTCCAGAAAAAGTTGTAGGAAATGCTCTTGTTTAATTCTTGGTGGCTGTGATTTGAATTCTCTCTCCACTAGAGAGCTTGAAAACAAGTAGCCACAGGTACAAATCTGTATTTTATTTAACCTGACAAGGTTGTATAAAAGTATGTAGTTAATACCTAAACACGGGAGATGTGGAGCAATGAACTCATGCGCACGTATTGGGGTATAAGTGGGTACGCTCCCTTTGGAAAGCTGGGTGACATTTTCTACTAAAAGCTGGACGCAGGCATGCCTGGTGACCCAGTGATTCCACTTCACTCCTGTAGGTCATCTACCTGGCCCTGGGACACATTTCAGTTCACACCCTCCTTTACACAATGTCCCCGCCAGGGCGTGACGGCCTCTGTTTGCCCACCCTGACAACACGATGCTCATTGGCTCCAAGATGGTGCCTTCCGTCCCCGGACCATTTTGCTGGCTGGAAAGCGCCTGCTCAGGCTGACTTGAAATCTAAGACTCACAGACTGTCACAGTTGGGTGGTACCTCGGAGGTTTCCCAGCCCAGCTGTCCTTACCTTTTCCCCCCAGAGACCCCTGTTATTACCCACCCCCCTGGGTCATTGTTGGATCTATTTTGTCTTTCTCTCAACTTGCATTTATTTTGTACTCACTTGAGAGGATGTGTTTCCATGTGACACTGTCCTCTGGAATGTTTTAACTACTAGAGGCCTTCAATTAAGAGCCTCTGATCTAGTCTAGCCCCCTGACTTTTGCAGATAAACAGCCGATGCCCAGAGGAGGAAAAAACATGTCTAAGCACACCGAGTGACAAAGCCTTAACAAATACCAGCTCCCTGGTGGCCCTCATGTCCTACTTGATCCCTGGATTGTTCTGATCCAGCCTGACCTTGACAACAAAGAGAAGGTGGGAAAGGGACAGAGGAGGGGCTAACTTTATCCCTCCTATGATGGAGAGAGAAAGAGAGACACTCAGAGACACCAGCGCAGTCAGTGCCCCTCAGCAGTACGAAGAGAGGGCGACTGGTCACGGGATGGGGCTGAGCAGCACGCAGCTGAGGGGCAGAGCTGAGCACTGCCTCTTAACCCACAGTGACTGACCCTCATACCCTCTGCGCTCTCCACCCTCTTCTACCCCGTCCCCAACCACCCTTCCCCTGTGCACCCTTCCTACCTCCAGGCCTGTGCTCCCACTGGTCCTCGGCCCACGCTCCCTCCTTTCCCGCTTTAATGCCACTGTTCTAATTAACCAGACCAGAGAAACTCAGGCATGGAGGACAGGTGTAACATGCTTTATTCAGCTCACGGGGGGTTGGTGAGCAAGGATGGGAGGTCCACCTGTATCCGGCTCCTGGTGGCTGAGGAGCTGAGTTACACAGCAAGTCTATATTCTGTGATCCAAAATCCACACAGGGGAAAGGTCCTGTGCTCCTTTATACCCAGGGGAACAAAAGTGGCACCACGCTAAGCAGTGTGACTTCACTGCACACTGTTACAGCTATCTAGGCGCACAAGGCGCCTTCCCATGGGTGAGACAGTGCAAACACTCTTTTCCTTGGCCCACACCCACTCAGATGTAACCTCGACCATCACCCACGGGGCTTATCTAATGCACTGGTCACCTTCCACAGCTCTCACTCTTTTCGTCCTTACGATGGCCCTGCAAGTTGAGTGTTGTTCTTCCTAATTTACAGACAAGGACATTAAGCCTCAGAAAAAGTAGATTTTTAAAGTCTAGGATTAGAAAAGATTAAGTGAGGAATTGAGAACCAAACCCTAAGTCTTTAAGCTTCAAATTCATTGTTCTTTTGAATACACGTCACCATCCTGCTTTTCATGTGAAAAATCTTCCAAACCACAGGCTGTCATGTATGTGGATGAGATCCCTGCTCCCTCTTCTCTCCTCCTTCTCACCCCTTCTCTCCATCTCCCTCTCCCCCACCATGTGTGGACACAGAAAGGTGAGATGGCAGTCATCTGCAGGTCACCAGAAACTGACCCTGCTGGAATCATGAAAAAATAAATCAAAGCCATGGGCTTTGTTATTTAAGCTGCCTCGCCCATGGTATGCTGTACAAGCAGGCTGAGCAGACTGACACCCCTTCACGAAAAGAGGACAGTGTGCCTGCAGCAGGGTTAGGGTCCGGAGTAGGGTGCTTAGGAGAATGCTTTCCAAGGAGGCAGACGGCCACATCTACCCTTGTGGATCCCAAGCAGGAGTATCTGAGGATGGCCTCAAGTCTCTGCCTCTTAGCCAGCACCCTGTGATTTTGAAAGAGGAGATCCCTGACCACCCTTTGAGCACCACTAGTCCAGACGATCCTCAGGGTCCCTTCCAAAAGCCACCCCCTGTCAATGAAGCCCAGTGATGAGCTACATCACTTGTCCCAGGGACGCCCCTTTTTTAGACACTATGTTCTTCTAAGTCATCCTGTCTTTGTATTTTTTTCACATTAAGACAGGGGAACACAGACATCGATGGCTGAAACTAAGCTGAAAATTTGTAAAAGAGAAAAACAAATCTCTAAACACTTCTAGAGAATGGACTAAAGTGCTTCCAGTTACCCAAAAGTTGGCAAAGTGCACCACTGGAGGAACTAAGTTGGAGGCTGCGGTGAGCTGCAACGATGCCACTGCACCCTAGCCTTGACGACAGAGCAAGACCTATCTCAAAAAACAAAAAAAATTTGAAAAAAAAAAGAAATGGGGGTGGTGCCTATGGCTCAGTGAGTAGGGTGCTGGCTCCATATACCAAGGGTGGCGGGTTCAAACCTGGTCCTGGCCAAACTGCAAACCAAAAAAAAAAAAAAAAAGAAAGAAAGAAAAGAAATGGAAAGATGATTCTGGATTATCCAAATGGGTCCTAAAAACAATCACAAATGTCCTTACAGAAGGAAGCCATAGGGAGACTTTCCATGGAAGAAGGTGACCATGGCACATGGTAGCCAGACACTGTGCTGCTGGCTTTGAGCTGAGAAATGCGAGGAAAATAGCTCTAGAAACTGAAGAGGGTGAGACCGTGGTTTCCCTGCTAGAGCAGTGATTTTCAACTGGTGTGCTGAGAAAATTTTTAAATATCATTAATTCAATTATTTTTGAAAGAAGTTTAAAGCAAGAAAGTATATATATATATATATATTTTTGATCAACATAATGTAAGTGTGCTGTGAGGTAATAAACGTTGAGAAACACTGCCCTAGAGCCTCAAGTAGGAGCACGGGCCTGTTGATGCCTTGATTTTGGCCCAGTGAAACTGATCGCAGGCTTCTGACTTCCAGACTGGCGAGAGATGAGCTGTGTGTTATTTTGTGGTAATTTGTTACAGCAGCAATAGCAGAGAGATATCCTGTGTCATGTCCATGTGGCACGATCAGGGACACAGAGCGCCACGTGCGGCAGTTTTGCTCAAGACTTTGTTGTTAAGGGGAGAAGGTGCTTTAAACCAAAGCCAAGGTCCTCGAGCAGGGCGAGAATTACAGTGATTTCCAGTATGCTGAGATGAGGCCTAGTGGAGTCAGACCTGGGGGTGAGAACCCACCAGTCTTTAGGTGGGTGACCTTGAGCAAATTATGAAATCCCCATCTTCTCAATACTGGCTACACATCAGAATCACCTGGAGCACTTGGAGGTCTGCGGCCAGACCCTACCCTGCACCGAGGCATCAACTTGGGTGGTCTGGAGTAGGGCTTGGGCATTAGTGCTGTTTATAAGCCCCAGGTGGTCCTATTGTGTGCCAGGGCCAGCACTGCCCCTACCTCACTTAATCACAGCTTCTTCCTCTGAGATAGAAATCAAAGTCAGGTTACAATCACACGGGAGTGATGAGTTTTAAATGTAGCCATCTGTGCAGGGTGCTTAGTACAGTATAAACCCTCAGTCAGCAAATGTTATTAGACTTCGTTAGCTGTGATGCAAAGCCCTAGTACAGCCATCCAGGTGCTCTAATATGAAATGTCCCCTACCAGTGGGTAAACAGCCCCCAGGTGCCATCTCCATTCTGGCCTCCTAGCCCCTGCCCTGGGATCCACCCTCTCCCCATGACTCACCATAGCCCAGGAGGTGGGGGACTCAATTTTTCTAGGCACAGAAGAATTATGGCCCAGCTGTTTGCTGACTGACTGGTCCCAATTGAATGTTCTGTTCTTCAGTATTTTGAACATCATGCCTGGGCCGGGGTTAGGGCCCCTCCTGGACAGCACTTCCCAGCCTTGTTGTGGGCTTCCCAGAAAGTCTCTCCCACCCCTTCCAGCAGAATCTGCCCTGGTGGGGGAGACCTAGGACGCAGCTGACAATGCAGCCATTTCTAAGCCAGAAGCCCTGATCTGTCCACATCCTCCTTTTTTAAACAGGTACTTCCAGTCCAAGAAGTTGCCCTGAGAGGACAGACCTGGTCCAGCTGTCCTCCAGACACAGTACAGGACCCCTACCTGACTGAGTGAGATCACACACCCTGGTTCCCAATGGCCTGAGTCCCTTTACATTTCCTTTTTCTCATGAATATTCCCAGGTATACTCAGCCCAGGGGCACATCTGGGAAGGACCTGCCCAGTGTGGGACTGGGGGGTCCAGTAAGAAGCTCTCTCCCACCTGGCTTGCCAACGAGCTCCTGTGTAAGATTTCATTTGAGCTGTGATGTAGCCCAGTCCTCTCACCATGCACATAGTGAGGCAGACAACCCAGGACCCAGGGCCCCAGGCCCCTAGCTGGGGCTCTGCCCAGACACCTCTGTGGGTCTATCCTCCCACCTCTGTGGGGCTCTGCCTTCTCCTCTGTGGGTCTATCCTCCTCTCATGCATGCATTCTGGTCTAAGAAATAAATATTCCATGACCCATATTCCATGTGAGCATATGTGCAATGGGACTGGACTACATCATGAGGGCTCAAGCAGTTCTCTGGTCTCAGCCTCCCAAGTAGCTGGGACTACAGGCGCCTGCCACAATGCCCGGCTATTTTTTTTTTTTTTAAGAGATGGAGGTCTTGATCTTGCTCAGGCTGGTCTCAAACTCCTGAGCTCAAGCAATCTGCCCATCTCAGCCTCCCAAAGTGCTAGGATTACAGGTGTGGGCCACCACGTCTGGCCAAGAAAGAATTCTTGACGCAAAGATAAGGATGGAAAAACGTGAAAAGTTTATTTTACTTCCTAAGACAGGGAAGGGCATGGCATGAGAAAAAGAAAGGAGATGTGCTAACAGAAAGAACATAAACTATGGCCTATGTATATCATGGACTGCTATTTAACTATAAAAAGAGACTTTGCTTCTTTTGTGTTTACCAGGATGGAGCTGAAGAACGTTTTCCTCAATAAAGTATCTAAAAAATGGAAAAGCCAGGATCCCATGTACTCAATACTAAGTTGAAACTAGTAAATTAACAGCTACAGGCCCACATGAGACAAAGAACAATTAAATTCAAGAAGGGTGGGGTTAGGAGGTTCAGTAAGCTCCCTTCCACCAGGTACAGTGTGGGGGTATAAGGCACACCTCCTGGCTGAAGGACTCAACTACAGTTCAGACTTTACCTTACAGATGCAAGCCATGTAGCTAATGGTGTGTACCCTCATATTAATCCAAATTTTTAAGAAACAGAAAGATTAAAAATAGTTAATGTTGTTAGCTGACAGCAAAAAGCAGCTGCGTAACAGCAGCATCTGTACCCCGCTGCCTTTTCTGTGAAGCTGGCTTATCAGTCTCCTTAGAATGTGATTTGGCGGGACCTGGGACCCACTCTCCTTTTATCTGCTCAATTCTTTTCAAGTGCTGGAAAACTCTCACATAAAATAATTTGAGCCCCACGTGGCTAATCTTTTTTTTTTTTTTTGAGACAGAGCCTCAAGCTATCACCCTGGAGAGAGTGCTGTGGCATCACAGCTCACAGCAACCTCCAATTCCTGCCTCCTCCTCCCAAGTAGCTGGGACTATAGGCGCCCACCACAACGCCCAGCCATTTTTTGGTTGCAGCCGTCATTGTTGTTTGGCGGGCCCAGGCTGGATTCGAACCTGCCAGCTCAGGTGTACGTGGCTGGCGCCTTAGCCTGTTGAGCCACAGGCGCCGAGCTCCAGGTGGCTAATCTTAAAAACAATGACTTAAGCCCCAGGTGGCTAATCAAACAAAGGTATGTTCTGTGTGGTAATCTTTTTCTTCAAAGGGACAATTACATGTTGTGAATTTTCTCCTCTTTTTTCTGTGAGATAGTTTATCTTTTCTCCATTAGATAATTTATTAGTAATGCCATCCTTACAATAACTTTTGTCCTCATAGCTGTGTTGGAAGTGTCTGTGGCAGAGCCTGAGAGTTCTCCCCCAGTGTCTGTCTGCCCACTGAGCTACAGAAATGGAAGTCCCTGGCTCGGTGCCTGTAGCTCAGTGAGCAAGGGTGCCAGCCACATACACCAGAGCTGGTGGGTTCAAATCCAGCCTGGGCCTGCCAAATAACAATGACAATTACAACAACAACAACAACAACAACAAAATAGCTGGGAGTTGTGATGGGCACCTATAGTCCCAGCTTCTTGGGAGGCTGAGGCAAGAGAATCGCTTAAACCCAAGAGTTAGAGGTTGCTGTGAGCTGTGACAACACAGCACTCTATGCAGGGCAACATAGTGAGATTCTGTCTCAAAAGAAAAAGGAAGCCCTGATATTTTGACCACTCTAAACAAAGACTACATTTTCCCAGCCTCCTTGCAGCTACTTGTACCATGTGACTGAATTCTTGCCAATGGGCTACAAGTGGAAGTGTTTGGAGGCAGCGTTGAGGAGCCTTCTTTCAAAGCAGCAGGCATGCGTGTTTGCCTTTTTGTCTTGTCTATCCCTCCCTGCATCCCGTTGCTTGGAATGTGGATGTGGTAGCTGCCATTTTGGATCATGAGGACAGAGCCCACTGCTAGAGATGGCCAAATTGGGATTTGGAAAGTGGGCATATGCTTGAACATTACTGGGTTTCAACTGCTTACCTCTTGATGCAGGACAGGAAAGCTCTACAACCACTGCCTTGGCCCTGGCGGTGCTGATGCTGTGATGGACGAAGAAACCGGCTTGAAAAAGAACCAACCACCAGTGCGGAAAACACTGGCGCCTTGCTGTCTGCTCCTCGTGC
>CAUYRH010106703.1:0-10002 GCA_963574655.1 Perodicticus potto
CCAGCAATGTAGAAGTTTTCCCTTTTCTCCACATCCATGCCAACATCTCTGGTTTTGGGATTTTGTCATGTGGGCTAATCTTACTGGAGTTAGATGATATCTCAAGGTAGTTTTGATTTGCATTTCTCTGATGATTAAGGACGATGAGCATTTTTTCATTACAAAAAAGTTTTTAATCAGATTTCCTTTCTTTCCTATCCTTCTATTTTTGCCACTTAACAAACATGTTGCTAGTCCTTTCAAGGAAGAGAAAAGCATATGTGAAACTCAATTCAGTTCTCTCTGCGGCTCGACCCTTGGGTCCAGCATTGACAGTTACTGTTTCTGAAAGTGGGAGACTTGGTTACCCACCATCCTGACAGCCCTATGTAAATCAGGGACTTATTGTGACAGCTGGGCCAAGTTTCTCACACTAATCCAAATACACATGCGTACGTGCGCAGGCACTCAGACACAGACACACGCAGAACAGTGCACCCTGCTCCATTTCTTAAGTATGCTTGTAGTGGGGAACTGGCTGTAAATGCTCAGAGTGGTCCAATGTTGACTTGGGCATATGTTAAAAAAGCAAGTGCCATTCAGCCAGAGCACATTCACACAGGGCTATCAGATATGTGAATTTTAGCCGGCTCATCGTTTCTGCTGATGAATGTATGAATGTCATGGATAAATTTTTATGTCTATCAGGCCTGGACATACTGGCTTTGATGATGTTAAAATGGGACCTTAAACATGTGGATTTGTGCTGCTATTCTTCCATCTTTTGCACATAGCAGACATCACTAATTGGTTACGGCACTCACTCCCAGGGAGTCCTTGAGGCCTGAGAATCTTGTCACAATTAGGCTCCAGGTAGTCATCAGTCCATCAGTGGGGGTTGTTGTTGCTGTGAAAGTCTAATGGGGCTGCTTCCAGGTGACCCAAGTGTGGCTCGCATTTGTGATAGTTTTCCATCATTCCAAGTGCTCCTCCTGGTATTTTTGCCCTTGTGTTATTTCCTGTCCCTGAGTGTGGGCTAGACCTGATGATGTGTTTCTAGTGAATAAAATTCTGCAAAAGTGATAACGGGATGTTACTTCTGGGATCAGCTTACAGAAGACTGTGACTTTGATCTTGCCGGCGTTGTTCTTGTCCTCTCCTTCTGAGGAAACCAGCTTCTGTGGTGTGAGCTGCCCCGTGGAGAGGCCCACATGGCAAAGAACTGAGGGAGGCTCCAGTCAATAGCTTGTAAGGAACTGAGAACGTTGGTTGGTCCGAAAGGCAGTGAGCAGCTGAAATCTGCAAACAGCTGTGTGAGCTCACTCGCAAGTGGGTCCTTTCCCAGCTGTGCTTCGAGGTGGTGGTGGCCATGAGCTGACACCTCCCTAGCAGCCTTGTGATAGACCTTGAGCTATTTCTGATTCACAGCAACTATGAATAAATGCCGTTGTTTCACGTCACAAACTACTGGGATAATTTGTTACGCAGCAGTAGATAGCTAACACAGCAAGATAATAGCAGACTCCATGGAAGGAGATTTTTGAAAGGAAATTCACTCTCTGAAAGGAAATTTAAATTCCTCTGGGATGGAAAACATTTAATAGAAAACCACAGCAGGGGGCTGGGGTATTTGGATGTGAGATTTTTCTTCATTCTAAATAGAGTGTTTATTGAACATTTAGTCTAAGTAAGCCCCCTTGCGAGATGTTGAAGATGTAAAGAGGTAGGCCCCTGTCTCTAGGCTTGTTACTGCACAGTTAGGAAATAGAAGCCAAAAGGTAGAAATACAAGGTGAAATTAATGTAGTGGGTCTTGATTGTTTTTGTTTTCTCAGCAACTGTTTTCATCCTTTTTTAGTTTCAACAAGGTGACTTGTCCTGGGGTAACCACACTACACTCTTCTCAGCCCATTAGATCTGGGTGGAAATGAATCCATCTTAGATCAGGTCTGATACTGAGGTTGCCAAATTGGTAGATTGGAGACCATCTGCACTCCTAGTTGGGGAAAATCAATTTGACTAAGTCTAATGGAGAAAAAGAGAAATCTCTACCCGCTCCTGAACTGGGGTTTTCAGTTCTGTTTGCCACTGACTCCACCCTTTCACAGTCCCCACTTTTCTTTAACTTTATACCTATTCAGGTTTCTGTAACTTACAATCCAAATACGCCAGAATACTACAATATGAAAGATGTAAAAATGTCAAGGTTTTAAAGAGCTACCCTGTAAAGCTGGATGGGAGATGAATTAGCAAAGGGAGAGGGACACGTGTAAGGTCCTAGGCTGTTAAGCCCTCTGAAGACAACTCAGATGTAAACAGGGACATCACTGCTGGTAAGAACACTGTGGGCAACTCTTGGTGCACCTGGGCTCAGGTGAGGAAATGCGTGAGGTTATTCACTCATTCAGGACATATTTATGTATTTAAGGACCTACTACGTGCCAAGCACTGTTTGGGGGTATAACGATATAATGATAAACAACAAAGTGTCTGCGCTCATTGAACCCATGAGGGTCTGGTTGGTAGGGGATGGTAAATGGTAAGGGCGCCTTGAAGTATGGTCAGGCTTGTGACAAGGGCCACCAGAAACAAAACAGGCAAGGTCTAAGGCCAATGATGGAGGCTAAGGAGTATCAGCATCGTTTTAGATATACTGGCCAGGAAAGACCTCAATGGTCAAGTGAAAATCTGAGAAGAAACACGAATGAAATGTGGGATGAACTATGCAGATATGTGGGGAATGTGCTCTGGCAGAGGGAAGGGGAAGTACAAAGGCCTTCGACTGGCACAGATGACTGGGCATGCATGGGGTGCACAAGAGGGCCAGTGTGTCAAGGAGAAGGGAGAAAGGAGGACGGTGAAAGGAGGTGAGGTCGGGGGGTGCAGAGGGAAGTCCGATTGTGTAAGGGCCTTATAGGCCACTTTAGGGATGTACGCTTTGAACCTGGGAATGACAAGCATTTGGGTTGGAGCCATGATCCAACCTGTTGGGATCTCTCTGGCTGCTCTCTTGGGGACAGAATGTCAGAGGACAGGGTGCCAATGGAAGATCAAGTTAGAGACCTTTGCATCAGTCCTGGCAATGTAGCAATGGGGGTTGGATCCTGGATCCCTTTTCAAGGTAGTACTAAGAGGATTTGCTGACATGTTGGATGAAGCAAGTGAGTGAAACTGGTGCCAAGAAGGAGCCAAAGGAAGTTGGAGCCTTTGTGCAAGATGAGGAAGACTGGGGAGAAGGGTGCATGAGTTAGCCTGTTAGACCCAGTCAGTCGGAGGGGCGTGGGTGGATGAGTGAGGACAGAGTTGAAGGGAGAAGTCTGGGCTAGAGATGCACATTTAAGAGACCTCAGAGACAGTCTTAATGCTGAGGCTGAATGACACCACCTAGGAAGTGAGCAGAGACAGAGGGCATAAAAGTCTCAATGAATGCAACATAGTACATCATTTAGAGGCCGGAGAAGAAGAAATTGCTAGAAAAGAAACGGAGACGGAAAGCTAGAGCCACAGTGCTTTGTCACTAATCTTTGTGCTTCTATTTTTCTCTAGTTTACCTCAAGCCACTGCCATTTTATTTGATAACAGTGCTCTTTCATGAATCGGTAGGAAAGTCGAGGCACAAAGAATCAGTATGGTGGTGTTTTCTGGTTCAGAAGTGACTTTAAATCAAAACATGAGATTCCAGCTTAAAAGAAGACACAGAGTGTCTATCGCAATGAATTGTGAATGTGAGCAGGCACTGGGGAAACTGAGGCAAGTTTCAAGGAGCAGGAGAATCTTCAGGATTAGTGTCACAAGAAGAGGCCAACCATAACGGCAGGGAAATGTAAAACAGGCAAGTACCAAGCATCGAGTCAGGGTAACCTGTGAGCAGTAAGTAAGTCACCTAAAAGTCTGGCAGGTCCGAATCCAGGCATCTAATAAATACCCAGAGCTGGAAAAGGAATGTCAACAAGCATGATGACCCAGTAATATCAGTTAATTAGTGAAATGACTTTTGATAGAGGAGGCTTACCAATTATAACAGCAGAACAAGTCTGGGCATTTATACATGAAGGGAAGAGTCACAAGGCATAGACATGTACCCATCAAAACTGACACCCCAGAAGTCAAGCAGGACACGCCGTAGTCATTCCCACCTTTTGCTGTGTACAGGAGCAGCACCTGAGTCCTTACAAACACCTGCAGGGCAGCAGCTTCATCTTAACGTTCTTCATACCTCCTTCAGTGCCTACTGGGATGCTGCTGTGCAGAGAACATGGGCTGTGGGCCCAGCAGAAACTTTTTAGTACCTTGAACACCTTCTACTCTACATTTTGGAGCCTCTTGGTCCCCATGAAACCAGCAAATTTTAAAGCCTGACTCTATCACTGACTCCCCTAGAACATCAATTTCCTCACTTATAAATAAGAGCAACACCCACTGTGAATAATCATAATAACAGCAACAACTAATATGCCAGAGTGCTTTCCGAGAGTCGAGTACTGGGCTAACGCCTCCTTTCCATATTACAGGAACTTGGAAGGCAGGGTCATTATCTCATTTTCTAGGTATAGAAATTAAGACACCTTAATAAAACATGCAGATGAAATAACAAACCAGTGAGTTTGATAGTCATCTTGAAGAAACAGTTGAGAGACGTCTTCTAGAGAGAAACACATTTAACCCTCCTTGCCTCATTCCCTAATTCAGGAACCCTTTTGGACACCGCCATGGGTTGCCATGGACGCCAGCCGATTTGTGCCAGTCATCATTGCTGAGGGCTAGTTGCCCAGAGCTTACTGGAATCACATGCAAAATGAACAAAATCAGTGCTTACGGCTACCCACTTCCCCACCTTTTAATTGTAAACTTCTCTTTTGGAGTGTATGCTTTTATAAGAGGTCAAGGTGAGGAGCTAAGAGTCATTAAACAATGTGCCTAAGTTCCTACAGCTAGTGATCAGGGGAAAGCTTTGTGACTGCATCATGACAGCCTTGGAGGTGCACAGGCTGAGGGGTAAGTGCATGATGGGTGAAGTAGGGCCCATCCCCCCTTCCTGTTTCCTCTCCTATTTAGTCTCTTAAGCACATTTGAAATTTTTTCCTCATTCCTTCCCCCTCAAAGGTCTGTAGAAGTTTGGCCCAGGCTGTGCTTGATTCAAAATGTGTTTGAATGAGGGGCTGCTTGGTTGTGGGGGCCACAGTAGGTGTTAAGAAAAATTCATGACAGAGGTGATTTGGACCACACCCCATGTACATGTCTCCTGGTCTGACACATTGGAGTAGAATCTGCTGATTAAAGAAATGTCCTAGTGATCTAGATAAATCTGGGGAATTAGGATATGGTACGTGGATCACAAAAATAAAGAAACATAAAGTCCCTGTGGACAGAAACAAATGAAGCCCTCCCAGGAAGACTGATAAAGTCAGCAAGTTGAAAATTGCGGGGGCCAATCAGAAAGGATGCTGTTGACATGTTTCTTGGAAGTGAAATAATGGTCCATAACACAGTCTGTTTTAAAATTTTGTAGTGACCCACGTACTCTTTCTGGGCTCAGCGTCTGTGAGCAGTAGCTTGAGTCCTCCAGAGAAGAAAAGGGAGAAGCACACACTTATTCCACATAAATAAGGCTAGGTGGCCAATGGTCTAGAGCAGGCATCCTCAAACTTTTTAAACAGGAGGCCAATTCACTGTCCCTCAGACTGCTGGAGGGCCGGACTATAGTTTAAAAAAAACAACTATGAACAAATTCCTATGCACACTGCACATAGCTTATTTTGAAGTAAAAAACAAAACGGGAACAAATACAATTCACACTAACGCATGTGGCCCGCGGGCCGTAGTTTGAGGACCCCTGGGCTAGACACTTCCCAAGTGTGATTTCAGTACCTTCCTAGAACAGTTCAGCAGGGAAGGTATAACTCTCCCTATGTTGAAGGAACTGAGTAAGACTCAGAGAACCAACCTACACAGGTTGGCCCAGGCTGTGCTTGACCGCAAAGCCCATGTTCCTTCTTATATTCCTGGGCACAGGGTATTTTTTTTTTGTCTGTCTTCAAAATCAGTACAAAACCAGATGCATCTTTTCTTGCCAGATTTCCTTTATCCTCCCCAATCCCACCAAAACAGTTCTGGGGAGCATTTGAGTAATGAAAACCAATATTTCTTCCTGCCCACCCCCCTTCCTGTTTCCTCTCTTCTTTAGTCTCTTAAGCACATTTGAAACTTTGTCCTCATTCCCTTCCCCCAAAGTGAAAGTTGCTGTCTTTTTGTTAAGGCAGAACTGCAGGGAAACATTCTTGGGAAAGTCATGTGCTTTTTATTATTATGTTGTTTATTCATGCACTTGAAACACATTTATATTGTTAGGTTATTCATGGACTAAAACTTTCAGATGAAAAAACAAACCAGAGAGTTTGGTAGTCAACTTGAGGAAACAAAGAGAAGCCTCTTAGAGAGAAGCACATTTAACTCTTCTTGTCTCTTTCCCTAATTCAGGAATCCTGTTGAACACGGTCATGGGTTGTCATGGACCCCACCCTCTGCATGTGAAAGTCATCACAGCTGAGACTTGGTGTTTGTTGTGGCCATTATAAAGGAAAGTAGGTGCCCAGAGCTTACCGAAACCACACACAAAATGAACAAAATCCGTGCCTACAGCTACCCCCACCCCCAGCTTTCTATTGCAAACTTCTCGTTGGGAATGTAATGCTTTTATCAGAGGTGAGGGTGAGGAAACAGTATCTATGAAGCACGTGATCAAACACTCAACAGCCTTGCTCCTCAAACCATGGTCCTGAGACCAGTAGCATTGGCACAATCTCAGAGTCCACCCCAACCCTACTGAATTAGAATCTGTAGTCTTACCAGATTCCCAGGAAAATTCTCATGAATATTAAAGTTTGAGAAGCACTGCTTTGCTAGGCATTTTATCTAGGCATTTAACACCCCCAGGGAACGGGTATTCATGTCATGGTTACCTAAATGAGAAACCCAAAGCTCAGGGTGGTGAAGCAACTTGGGTAAGTTCTCAGCTCGTTAGTGTCAAGGTTGCTACTTGAACCCTGTGCATCTGACTTCAAATCTTGTCTATTTTCCACTCTCTTGTACTGCCTTTCTTTTTCCCTGAAGCTTGTTGCAGTGTGCAGCTGTAAGCACAATAAGAGGTAATGTGAGACCTGAATTTCCAAAAGGGAAATTTCTCCAAAGCAAGAATCGGAGTCCCCAGTGATGGCTGACTGAGGGAAGCACCGGGCAAGTGGAATGAGGACAGTCCCCCAGGTGGGGAGCGAGACAGGCATGGAAGGATCTGGGCTGCTCTCCGTGTATACTCAGGCTGTGGTCATCTGCGCATGCTGCAAGGAAGGGCAGGCCCTTTCCTTCCTCTCCTGTCTTCCACATAAATGGCAGAAAAACCAGCATTTTCTTTCTCTTCTAAATCCTCTCAATTAAAGCTTATAGAGAGTAATCTCGAAGGCTCATTGCAGCCCACAATTGGGCATTGTTTGGTCTACAGGATGTTGACCCAGAAAATGATTCAAAATTCCCCTACAATATGAATTACTCACTGGCATACTTTAAAATGTTTCACTGCTATAAAATATACAGTAGAATTTTATACTGTAAAATGTAATATGGAGTTCAAGACCAGCCATTTTACTGTAATGAAACATTTTAATGAATTTTCACAAAAAGAACACACCTGTATAATTAGTACCCAGGTCAAGAAACAGAGTATTACTAGTACCCCAAAGTTCTACTTGTACTTTCTATGTAAGAGTGACCAATATTCTGGCTTCTAATTGCTTTGATTAAATTACTTGCCGACATTCAAAATTGGAAAGTTTAATATAAAAATCTGAGATTTCTGGCTTTTCTTGAAAAAAATTGAGGCATTCAGCAATGTTGCTTATATTCTCAACTGGATATTAGGAGAGACATGCCCTTTCCAATTTGCCACAGTCCCCACCACTCCCTTTCATTCCCAACACTCAGGCCCACTGGCAACTATCCTTAATCAATATATTTGCAGTTAACAATAGAATTAAGAATTCAAATTAACACTTAAGTGAAACCTTTCTTCTATTCACTTACTTCCCTCATTTACATTATATGCCAAGGCCCTATGGACATTTGAGGCTGAGATCCCTGCTCTGTGCCTGAGGATTCCTCATATCAACACCAAGCTCAGAGGGTAACTGATAAAACTAATGATGTTTCTCTACACTCACACGACACTTCCATCATGAGATGTGCAGGTTTTCTTTGCACCAACCAATTCTCCAAGTCTTCATAGACACCAGCTGGGGATCATTCTATAATTCAGTTCCATTTTGACACTGTCTACTTGGAACATCAGATTCCACAGGCTCAGAGCCTCAGGTTGTCACTTATGCTTCTGACCCAATAGTTACAAGTTGGAGGCTCCTAAGACTCCCTCCTTAGATTTGGTCATTTGTTAGGATGGCTCAAAAAATTCTGGGAAAACCTTCTGTGTACTATCTTATTATAAAGGATACAACTCAGACACAGTCAGCTGGAAGAGATGAAAAGATAAGGAGGGGGGAATGGTGTGGAGCTTCCAAAGGCTCCCTGAGCATAACACCTTCCTAGACCCTATGTATTCAGCAACCTGGAAGCTCACCAAATCTCATTGGTCTAGAATTTTTAAAGAGCTTGATCTCTAGCTTTATCCTACCCAGAGATCAGAGGGGTTGGAGGGCTGACAGCTGGAACCCTGTAATCACCTGGTCTTGATGAGCAGCCCTATCCAGTCTCTCTAGGGACCCTTCCCCAAAATACATCATTAGCTTAAGATTGGGTGTGAAGGAAAGGACTCATTATGAATAACAAAAGCTATTCTATCACTCAGGAAATCCCAATGGTTTTAGGAGCTATGCACCAGGAGTTGGGGACAAAGATCAAATTAGATTTCTTATTATCCCACAGCACAATATTTCAGATATGTTTTAAGAATGGAAATTAGGAGACTTTTTTCTCACCCTGACAATTTAGCTTTTGGGGTGCTAAGTGGTTATAGATCCATCTATATGCAAAGGGAAGCAGATTCAACTTCTTAACAGACTTTTTCCTTTTCTTCAGAGTCTAAGTCTGCTATGCAAAATAGTGCTGCTATGAGGAATTCCTAAGGCTGGGTAGTTTACAGTGAACATAAATTTATTACATAAAGTTCTGGAGGATTAAAAGTCCAAGAACAAGGGGCTGGCATGTGGGGATGGCATTCTTGCTGTATCATTGTATCACACTGTTGTCCTATGGCAGAAGGGAAGAAGGAGAGACAGGCAAAGTCAACCTTTATAAGGAACCCATCTTGCCGTAACAAACTTAACTCCTGTGATAATAGCATTTATTCATCTGTGAGGACAGATCCTTCATGGTCTACTCACCTCACACTCGAACCACACCACTCACTTTGGCATAATTAGGGTGTTTTATTGTAGGGTGTTTGAGAGTGGTACAAGTAAACACAGGACTGTGGACAGAGTCCAGTCAGGTACACAACACAATCAGGCCCATATCTAAGTTCTGGGCGATGCTCCTTTGAGGTGCTGAAACAGTTATCTCTCCTTGTTTAATTTGGCCACTGTTTCTAAATTGGAGAAAAAATATTTTCATGGACTAGGTGGTGGTCTGGAGAACTCTGAAAGCAAGGACAGGAAACCAGGAGTTGGGTAGGAACATTCCATATGAAGAAAGAATAAAAATAGGAAGGATGGTATTTTGATCATTTCCAAAGTGGAAGGGTGGGTCTGAGGATGGTGAAGGCAAATCTAAAAGGAAGGTACTTCTTTTCTCAAGGCTCTCCCTCCTCTGTCAATGGTAACCCCACCACAATGAAGAAAACCATTTTTTTATTGTCTTTATTATTAAATCATAGCTGTGGACAATAGTGCAATCAAGGAGTACAATGTGCTGGTTTCATATACAATCTGAACTATTTTCATCAAACTGATTAACATAGCCTTCCTGGCATTTTCTCAGTGATTATATGAAGATATTTGTATTCTGCATTTAGTAAGGTTCC